>JAWWEW010000112.1:109241936-109430028 GCA_035583185.1 Anabacerthia variegaticeps
TGGGATGGGGTGGGGTGGGATGGGGTGGGGTGGGATGGGGTGGGGTGGGGTGGAGTAGGGTGGGGTAGGGTGGGGTGGGGTGGGGTGGCATAGAATAGAATAGAATAGAATAGAATAGAACAGAACAGAACAGAATAGAACAGAATAGAATAGAATAGAAATCTCCTGAGTTGGAAAGCACCCACATGGACCATCAAAGTCCACCTCCTGGCCCTGCACAGGACAACTCCAACAATCAGATCACGTGTCTGAGAGCATTGTCCAAGTACTTCTTAAACTCTGTCAGGACTGGTGCTGTGACCACTTCCCTGGGGAGCCTGTTCAGTGCCCAACCACCCTCTGGGTGAAGAACCTTTTACTAATATCCAACCTCAACCTCTCCTGACACAGCTTCAAACTGTTCCCTCAATGGCTGAGGCAAATATTGACACAAAAAGACATAACTCTGCACTCTTTCATAAAGCAAAGAAGGTGAATTACCCACAGGAAGGACCAGTTTGTCCCTGTTTACCTTCCTGCTGTGTGATGACTCCTTGACATATGAATACTTAAGGAAGAAATCAGACCCAGATATCAAGTGTGTGCACTAACCAATAGATAATTGTATTTATTCTGCTTGCAAAGTCTCTTTGAACATGGTAAAAGACTGCAACACAAAAGGATGGGGAGGGTGCTAGGCAGAAAATATTGTTCAATATAACGTGTAAAAGAAGACAGATGATGCCAGGAGCTGAGCAAGGTTCAAATAAGCACAGCTCAGGATGTTCTCTGCTGCACAGACACATGAGAGAGGCTTTGAAAACAGGCCATACAACCCACATGGCAGAGTGGGGAACACCCAGTTCTGCTCAGAGACGATTAAAATGCAAGGTAGTGACCTATCAGTAGGAAAAAAAAGGATTATTTATTCCCTTTTTGCTGGAAGGTGCACTGCTAGTCAGTTTTGGTTACCTGAAGCAGCATTGTCTGTTGACACTAACAGTTTGCACCACATTTCTAACACATTTTCTTCTCTTCCTCCCAGATTTTTCTTTCTAATATAAAGAAATATGTAATTACACATCTAATGCACAGCAGTTTCTGCACCCTTTGCGAGAGCTACAAGCAGGCAGTCGTATTCCAAAGACCAATTATAAAATCATTACCAATTATTGTCAAATAAAAGCCAGCTATGATGTCAGCTTCTCTAGAAAGCTTTGATGCAAAGGGGTCTTCCTTCTGGAGGTAATGTGGGATGTATTCTTCCTGGGAGGAAGTGTTGTGATCTGATGCCATCCCACTCATGTCCAGTTAAGTGCCTGAAAAACAAAAGAACAGAGTTTGCAGTAGATCACGTCTGCTGTTGGAAAATGCAAAGGTAAAAGTTGCATTTTCCCATCGTCATTTCTGCTCTGCCACTTCCCAGGGCATTTAAGGATCCAACTCAAAATTGCATAAAGCATCCTAAAACACCCTGCCATGACTTATATTATTACTTTATCCAAGAACCTTGTTACTCACATGACACCACAGTATAAAAAAGACATTAAGCTATTAGAGAATGCCCAGAGGAGGGCCCTGAGGATGGTGTAGGGTCTGAGGGGAAGCCATAGGAGGAGTGGCTGAGTTCACTTGGTCTGTTCAGCTGGAGAAGAGGAAACTGAGGGGAGACCTCGTTGCAGTTACAACTTCTTGGGAGAGGCACAGGAGGGGCAGGCACTGATCTTTTCTCTGTGGGGATCAGGGACAGGAGCCAAGGAATGGCCTAAAATTGTGTCAGGAGAGGTTTAGGTTGGATATCAGGAAAAGATTCTTCACTCACAGGGTGGTTGGGCACTGGAACAGGCCCCCCAGGGAAGTGGTCACAGCACCAATCCTGACAGAGTTCAAGAAGTATTTGGACAACACTTTCAGGCATGTGGTGTGGCTTGGGGTGTCCTGTGCAGGGCCAGGAGGTGGACTCAGTGATCCTGATGGGTCCTGTCCAACTCGGCATATTCTGCCATTCTGTGTCAGTCCTCACAGTAATCCATCCAAGCAGTATCCAGGTACCAGTGTATTGTGGCTTTCAAGCCAGGCCTTTGGAAGTGCCTTCCCTGAATATCTTAAGCATCTCTACGTTTCCAGCTTGGTCTAAGAGTGACCCAAGACTAAGAATACATTAAAAGTAAGGAAGGTAATCATTTGTGTCTGATTCTCTTCATTGCTCAATGTGTTTAATGTATACCGTACTACATGTCTTTATACTCACAGTTTCTCTTAATGCCAAGAAACTGGGAATTATCAGTAAGAGAGTCCCAGCAATTTCTTCGTATCATGAGGGGCACTATGTCTACAGATGGCAGCTCTAAAAATTTAACAGATAAGTGAAAAATTATATCTATAAATTCTCACTAGAGTTATTTAGGTGTTGGGCTACGGTCATAGTTATAAACAGCAATGGCTGCTGCAGTCATGAAGAAGCAGCAGGGGTATTAAATAATAGACTCATCTAGGAAGGCTTGCTGAATTTTCTTTCCATTTCCTTTTGTGTGGAAATGGGTTATTGAGGTCAAATATGGTAATATAAATAAAGTGAACCGTGATATGGGAAAACTAAAATCTGGCAGACACCCATGAAGGTTATCCCTCCAGGACAACTGAAAAAGTAAAGTGAGGAACTCTTGCATAAGACAAAAACCTTTCTGCCATGTTTAAAACCAGCCAGCCAGGAGGTTTTTAGGGCATTCAGAACCCTCAGTTCTTCTTTTAGTGCTTGGTGGGGCAGGAATGGCACTCAAGAACCTGGCACTTCACTCTCAGGGCTTCCATACCTTTTGCTACAGGACCTGGGACAAGCTGTGAAGCTACAAATTTTGTCCCTCAAAAGTCCAAACTTGAAGGGAGGCAAAGTGAGAAGAAAAAAATATTCCATGATTTTACCCATTTGCTATCTCTTCTGCATCTTGAAGACAGACAGTCTTCTCAACGACAGACCTGTATGGCCAGGTACACCTATGTACACCTAAAGCAACCCTCTCCATACTGTTCTTCTAGGTTTGAAATAAATTAATAAAGAATTTTTAAAAAAGACTGTATTTAGTGAAGGGAATTGAATCATGAAGACACACTGCCACTCTGGACATGGTTGAAACCAAAAGGTCACATAGGCATATGGCTCCAAGTAGTACTAACTGTTTAAAGTTCAGCAACTTCATTGTTTTTCTTTCTTTTCTTCTTTTTTTTTTCCCATAATAAAGTTAAAAATAAGCAACAGTTGATTAATTAAAAAAAATATTCACTTCTCCAGACAGCAGAGCAATCATTTAGGTTTGGATCAGGTACCAGAGTACAGCAGCCCAAACATGGTCTGAAAACACCATCTTGTACAAAACAATGGATTAAAGCATGAATCTGGGAAACAAAATAATCAGAATGATCATCCTCTCCATCCTATCATAGCCACAGGTCTCGATCCAGATTCCACTTGGCCTTAGGAGTCTGGTGCTTTTCTATCCCCCAGTGTGCATGATCCCACAACCCTTCTATGGCTGCAGCATTTGAACCACGTGGGTGTCTGAAGTGATGCAAACAGAAAAACACATCAGGGACCTGTCAGCACAATTTGGGTTTAATACAAATGTCAAAGTGTTTAAGGGCCACATTAGAATCTCCCACTCCAGTCGCTATCTGGTGGCTCACAAGGACAATATTGCCCCACTTACAAGCACACAAAAAAAAGTAGCTTTAAGAAGGAGATTTCAACCTCTGCATAGGTTAAAACCAGCCAGAAGTCCTGCCACTGGGATTTTTAATTTGCATTAAAGGTGCAGGTTTCCCAAGCAAATCACAGCCCTGGGACAGGAGATTTTGCTGCTTCACTCAACATTACATGCTTGTAAATGTTGATGTTATGACAGACTAGTCCTTTCTGGTTTCTGAAAAAGAAGCACCTTATGGTGGCTTTAAGCAGAGAAAGCACATTATTTCTTGAAAGTTTTCAACAAAAATAAAAGGAAATTAATGTCTAACTTCCAAGAAGATACACAAATTCTCCTCATTATTTTAAATCATGTCTTGTGAATTAAAAATACATTTCAGATATAAGAAGATAAAAACCAACTCGATTTACACAAGAAGTGTTACAGTGACATATAATGCAGGGGTCTAATACTACATTATGGCTTTAAAAGATGTTCAGGCAGGAGTTAACTGTGCCCCCCAAATGAAGCTCTATGCAACAATCAGGTCTCACTCTGAGAGTGCATAAAACAGAAAAGGGTGTAATTAAAGCAGAATAATTAGTCCTCTCATAATTCCAAGTCAAGAAAAGCCATAGTCCTGATCAGCATCTAGTGCCAAAATGTTGGGTAAAAAAAAATGTGAAGAGGGGTAACTTTTATACTAGTAGGATTTTATACTAGAAAACGTAGGGGATGTGCATTTTGCCAGATGATTATTTCAGGAACCAAGATTTGAACTGCTAACTCTGTTGGGTTTATTTATACATGTGCTTTTTAAAGTCCCACAGTATTAAGTGTCTGATAAAAGTCATAAATGTTCTGATCCACAGTTCCTAAAAGTTAATGAGTCAATGACAGGGACTATAAAATGTTACTTAAATAGAAATGCCAGTGATCCGTGCTTGTACCAACCCTCATTGCTTGCAAGCTCCTGTGAACTCCTAAAACATGTTGGGAAGCTACAAATAGGAGGTGGACTAACCCAGACTCAAATTACACCTTCTTCCATGGGGCTTAGACAAACATGGGCACACACTGGCAAAATCTGAAGTCCATAATCTAAATTAGTAAGAAAACAATCACTATGCTCATGATGGGCAGCCAAAAATGGATGCATTTAGTTTATGTAGCACAGCCATTAACTGGTGTTAAGTGGGGAAAGCATTTTTGTAACAAATGAAGGAAATATTAATACCAACCATTAAAAAAAATTTAAAAATCCCTAAAGTTATTTAGTATGAGAAAAAGCAGTGTGTAGTATGTGCTATAGGAATCACAGAAACTGAACTATCACCAGATGCTGCAGAAATCCTCTGTGATGTGGCAGCGATGCTTTCATGTGTTTGACATGAGAGCACAAGAAATCAACTATTATTTTCAAAGTCATGGACCACATTGTAATTATTTGCAGAAGCAGATTAATTTGCCAAGAGATAAATGGCAGAGTGAAACAAAAGATGTCCAGGGACCTAGTGTCACCTCATAGAGTTAATAGCTGAGCTCGTTTTGAAAGAATTAATACAGCTAAAGTGATAACATTATCAATTGGGTTAATTAAGAAAATAATTTTCTGCTCTCTCATGATATGTTAAAACAATAAAACTGTGAGTAATTTTATCTGCGTCAGTAAAAGACAAAAGCTAAAAGGATAAATTAGTGCCAGCAAATATTGTTATCTTTTTTAAGAGGCAAAAAGGTAATTTATCTCTTCTTTTGATTTGTCCAATGACATCTATTTCTCAGAGTCCCCACAGCACAGTTAGTCATTTCCCAGTGTCTGCTGGCTCCCAACTCATACTGTCAGGTGTCACTTTTATCCTAAACTTCCCCTGCTGTATTTTGAGGAGCTCCTTTCATAGACATGGGCTGTGGAATCACAGGCAAAGGGCGCAGTGGGGGTAGCCTTGTTCCCCCATACCCATCCTGGCAACACAGGGCAGAGTCCAGCACACCCAGACACAAACACTGCTTCACCCTTCACACACCTGCACCCTTCACACACCTGCATGGCCACACTTGTTTTCCTCTGGTTTGATGATGACTCTCAAAACTCTGCGTCATATTTCTATGACATACACCCTTAGACTCCCTTAGCCAAGTATTTCCCAGTAGTCCAACCAGCCATTGTATTTAGGAGCATAAATAACAGTGACCAGAAAGCATATTTCAAAACAACCACAGAGAATGCTGCCTTTTTTTTGTTTGTTTGTTTAAACTTCCTAATATAATAGAAGCGATTTCTTTAAGAAAAACAGGCATGATTTAACCTCAGTTTAGAGGTACATTATGAAGACTCAAGCTAAGGGCAGAGAATCTGTCTTCTGTCCTCAGCAGACATGTTTAACTACCAGGCTGCTGGTTATTTGACAGTAGATTCACTCATACTTTTTGAAAAGGAATCATCACTTTGAATTCACTAAATTGAAAGTTTAACGTTTTCTACATTTCAGGTGTGCACTGTGCTCCATCACATCACACTGCTGCTTTTGTGCTAATAATGATAGAAAACAGCAGGTTTGTTATGCTTCTCCCATAAGAGAGAAACAGAGAGCTTTTGGAACAACAGCTTTTTGGCTGTTGATACCTGGAAAGCACTTTATGCCTACCTGTCACAGAAGATCTGCCCAAACAACCTAGTGCAACACCACACAGCAACACTGGAAGAGCAGCAGAAAGGGAAAAGCTACACTCAGATCACAGAATGGTTTGGGTTGGAAGGGACCTTCAAAAATCATCTCATTCCAATCCCCCTGCCATGGGCAGGGAGGTGGTCCTTCCACTGGAACAGGTTGCTCAAAGCCCCATCCACAAAGCCTTGAAAGCTCCCAGAGATGGGACACCCACAGCTTCTCTGGCAACCTGCACTAGTGCCTCACCACCCTCACTGTGTGGTCCCATCTCAGGCTAAACAACCTGCTGAGAGGTGAAACCTCTGTTTAATTAAAGCCTTGCTGCTTCTGTTGCCTTTCATTCTTGAAGCTATGCAGCAAGACTTGCTACTGAGCATTGAAAAACGTGCAATAATTTTAAAAAATGTGGCAATGATAATTTCACAAGGGCTTATGTGAGTTTTAGGTGCTTCCTTTCCCCTAAGGGTGAGTTTTCTCAGTGTCTTCAGCTACTTTTACATTAGTAAGCAGATCAGACCCATAGCAGTGGATCTGCACAGCAAAACAGCTACTGTTGAGGACCTTCATTTTTCCAAGCACTAGTGCCCCCCAAAAAAGAAAAAAGACAAGCCTGTTTTTTAATTGGTTCTGATTAATAAACATAGATTAAAACCCAGACTCACAAAAGATATTTTGCAACATAAATGCTTTATCTCCTGTGACAGGCACTCTTGGACAAGCATTGGGAAATAATCCAGTTATTAAGGACTGGTTTGTTCTTGCTGCCTCTCAAGACCAAAGAATTCCACATTGCAGCAGGTCTCCAAGGTCCAAAGCTTGGGAGCAGAGAGCACTGCACCACAGCCTCCCATCTACCTCACCTACAGACCATCTTTCCAGCACATTCCATGCTGAAAGGCCCCCTGTGCCTGTGAAAACAGATTTGAAACCACAACAAAAGAAACCAACCTGCTGCTTCTTAGAAATGGATTCATGCTTCTGTCCATGCTGCAGGCACTCATCTTTAATTAACACAAACAATTCGGCTTTTAAATAATAAATTCTTTAAAATGGAACTTTTCAACTATAGCCAACCTCAGGAGATCAAAAATCCTCACTCAGACACTATAAAATGTCAATACCAAGCCTCAAAACTTCTGAGGTTAAAGGAAAAAGTGATTTGTGGATTTTTGCTTGGACTAATCAATGCAGCTTTGCCAGCCCTACATCAGTTTTACTCCCTGCTCTCTCCTCAGCTCTCAGTGGGGTCATTCAACAAGTCCTTGGTGGCTTGGCCAGGCTCTTACCCTGGGGAAGGCCAGGACACACCATCCCCTCTTTCAGGAAAGAAGCTGACCACAGAGTAGTGGTAACCTCACTGATCCTCCCACAGGGAGGGCACTGAAGGAGGAAGGAGAAAAATCTTGGTTGTTCTTGCAGAGCACCTGATGTTTTTGCTGAGATTTAGGCAAATCCAGGGAAATAAATGCAACAGCAACCAAATGGACTTGACCGTTCCCTGTAATTTATCATGGAATCATAGAATGGGTTGGGTTGGAAGGGACCTTAAAGACCACGCAGTTCCAACCCCCTGCCATGGGCAGGGACACTTTCCACTATCCCAGGTTGTTCTAAGCCCCATCCAAACTGACCTTGGACACTTCTAGGGATGCAGCATCCACAGATTCTCTGGGCAACCTGTGCCAGTGTCTCATCACCCTCAGAGTGAAGAATTTCTTCTTAATATCTAATCTGAACTCTGCCCCTGTCAGTTTATTTCCATTATTTATTGAGCACTGACATTTGGTTTGAGGGTTTTGTAGATCCCTTGGTGGCTGGCTCACTGCAGACACAGCATGAGACTTTCCATGCCCCAAACAAACTCCAACCTGTGTGCATTTAGGTCCCATCTGCCTCTACAAGATCACCTCCAGAAGAAAAGAGCTTCAGAGAGTAACTGCAAACCAGTGACACCACCTGTCCAAGCTGTGTTTTTGCCTATTTGTATTGCATCACACACTACGACTTGGCCACTGTCCATCTCTTCCATGCTAGTTCACCTGTTTTCCCACCTTCTGAAGGAGATTCTTAGTGTCCCCTACCCTCCTGAGGGAACAGAAAGGTCTGGAGGACCAAGCACAGAGCAACCCCCTGGGTGCTGCCGAGTCTCATCCTCTCTTCTACTTGATGGGCAATTTTCAGCAAATTGCTGAACCTCTTCCCCCTGGGGGGAAACAAAGTGAATTTGTATGTACAGAGGAGGTGGGTCAATGGACTGATGTGTTCTGGTGTAATGGCTCCCAAGTCAGTGATCCGAGGAAGAAAATTGTGTTCTGCTGTTTTGGAAAATTATTATAAACCACAAGGTGTCCTAAGCAATGTGGAGGCACTCAATGCTTTTATGAAGTACAAATTAACTTCTCGGGTCCAGCAACAACAGACTATGATCTTGCAGGTGATGGCAAACTCAGAGACCTGAAGTTGTGGGGTTTTCCCCCCAGGATAGCATCTTCAGAAGGAAACTGATTTATTTACAATAGGGAGATCAAAACTGAAATTTCAGATTCATCTCAGAAGGCTGTGATGTTTTCAATATTTGATGTGAAAAACCACAAGCATTATTGTGTCCAGAATTTATACAGTTAGTCCTCAGTATCCAGAGGGCATGTAACAACATGCACAAGCCTGGAGGCATCTGAATTATACAATGTATTTGTGGGTTTGTTTTCCTGTAGCTCAATAAAACAACAAATAAATAATGCTGTCTGTGGTGTAGCACCTCCCAATATCCCTGACAGTGGCCAGATACACATTTGTGTTCAGGAGCAGCATCTGAAGCTGGTGGGGCTTGCAAATCATGGCCAATTTCCTCCTTCTGAAAACAGCTGTATATTTAATCAAGATGGGTAGAGAAGCAGCCTTCACAATAGTCATCTCTGAATGGGAGGATAAATCTCCTACCTGCTCACTCTGGCTGTTAATAAATCCCCCTGCATGTGGTTTCCAAGAGGCCAGAACCACGATGCTCAGGGTCATTTTGAGTGGTGACTGGGGTGTTACACCCTGCAGAAGGGAGGCACTGGGAAATTGAATTGTGGCATAGGATCATTACAACCCTTACGACTGGAAAACAGGCTGGAGAGTACATCAAGCAAACACATGCTCCTTATCTGATTTCATAGCAGGATTAATTCTGGGTTTGTTGCTACTGATGAGTGCCCAGCCTATTCCTAACAATGGAAATTTCACAGCTTCCCAAAGTAATTTTTTTCCGAGGTTGATTAAAATTCTCAAAGAAGGAAAATTGAGACCACTCACTTCTTAAACAACTCACATCATTAGATTAGAAAGACTCATCTTCCTCCCAAATCCTTAATATCTGATGTAGGTAAATCATTTCAGGGAAGAATAGTATTAGGGATTCATTTCAGTGTTTTAGGGGTGTAATTAGTGCAGATTCAATAATCTGCTGAATTCAGCCTTGATAAAAGCCTTGTTAATACAAAACAGATTATGAAAAGGGCTGCACACAAGGGAGGGAAATTCAAAAGCCTTGAACAGAGAACACACATAGAGAAGGGTAATAGTATATTGAAAAGTGTCACTGCTTTGGCAAGAATTTGGCATCAACAGTGCTTTTTAATGACTTCAAAAGAATTGAGATTTTCCATGATATTATACCACAAAATATACGAGCTGCAAGAGCTGTAGGTGCAGGAGGGTGAGAGGAAAGCAGTAAGATAAATTCAGGAGAACCTGGGTTTGAACACAAATGTTACTTTACCTGGTGAATAGAAGATGTTCAAGGAGCACCGAGAAAAACTCGATTTGGGAAATGAGGATGAAGAACCATGGAAATGGAAATGTTTGATAAACAATTTCTGCTAAATACAGCAATAAGATTTCCTCCTGCTTGGGTTTTAGTCTATTAAATCAGCCTAAGTGCAAAGCACTGTGCACACCAGCACCACAACAGCCAGTGCCCACGGCACAGGGCAGTGCCAGTGCCCTCGCCAGGCAGGCAGCACTTGAAAGGCATCCACAGCTTGCCCAAGAAGCAGAACACATTATACCAGGGGCCCTGCTTAGATTAAAAATTCATCTCCTGATCTGAGCACTCTGCAAAGTTCCTCAAAGTCGAGAGCCAGCCTACTAAGAGAAAAAGATCTGTGTTCCCAGTGTATCCCCAGGGAGCCCTCTGACACATCAGAATTTCCTTACATCCATGTTTGAGCTCACCTTGTTTATGAATTTCAGGACACTCACACCTGCTCTTGTATTTTCTTGCAGCAGTTTTCCAGGGGGCCCTGGCAGATCATCTGTGTGAGCCTCCTGCAGCAGAGTAATGTGCCAAATACCTGGCTGTACCCCTTTCCTAATCTTGCAGGGGGAATTTGGCTCTCTCTATAGGCCTGAGCCAAAACAAACCTAAAGAAAACAGAGCAGACATTTCACAGGATCTGGAGAGGCTGCAAAGATTTTATTGAGTATTTCTATGGCACTGACAGCACAGCAGCAAATAAAGCATTTCACACTCCTGCTTTCCTGAGGTTGACTTGTGAAAAAAGCATGTGCCACTCAAATATGAGAGCTACACAATCAGCAGAGACAGTCTAGAAGGAAATGAAAAGGAGTCACGACTGAGTATTTTCTAGAGAGGACAAAAAACAGTCTCAGTAACTCAGCAAGTGACATTTTAACCAAGAAAACAAAACCCCAATTGTAGCGCCACAGGAGAGCAAGCAACAAGGAAAAGCCACAAAAACAAGACCAGCTGAAAAGAACAGAAAGACAATGACAGTTCATAAGATACAGCACCTGCAATTTTGGTTTAGGCTCCTGGAACGCTTTTTGGTAGGAGTTTTCTGTTGCAGAGAAAATCCTACCCCTCTGTTTTGACATATCTCTCTCTTTGCCCATTAAAGTGTCCTGAAGACACACAAAAGCCTGACCCTGTCCCAGGGAGAAACAAGTGCCTTCCTGGCAGATCAGCATATGAAATCTCATCTGTTCTGTTCTCATGTAAAACATAAGACCTGGAGTAACCACATGTTCAGCTGTTTGCAGCTCATGAACTTCATTAGAGCGGCTCAGTGATCTGTGTGCAGTCAGAGAACAAGGCAGAGGCTGGGAACGTAACCTGGAAATGCTGATTCCCTTTTAACTTGGAAATGCTGACTCCCTTTCCCTCTCTCTCTCTGCTGGATCTTCTCCTCTTGCAGGTTGACACTGATGTTAAAATTGTCCATTTGCTGCCTGTTTACCACTGAGATAGTCGAGCACTGCAAATCAGGGTGCACCCAGAGAGGGTGCCCGCACCCAGCTCAGCCAAGAAACACCCTCCAACTGCATGCAAATACAAGGATATGCTGATACCTGACTCTCAGGTGAGTACTTCAGTGCTATTTTACAATTAAATGTAGCTTAGAGGTCTGCTAAATACCAGGAACTGGATTTTCTTTGGTGCAAAGTGCCATCACAACACCGTGCTGACTTGTTGTCTGGAGTTGTACAACTCCGGGCAATTCCCTTCTGCCTGTGAACAAGGGATGTGAACCCAGTTTCTGCAAATGCTTTCTCTCTCGTTGTAAGGGACTGTTTAGGAATATTCATTTTAATTTCTTACTTTGAAATTAACCAATAACCAGTATCAAATCAATACCAATCAGATAATCATTATCAAGTAATTGATATTTTGGGCTCCTAATGTTACCCAAAGGTACAATCAATCATTTATCTTCCAATTCATTTGGTTATATAGGTAATGCCAGATTTGTGCAGAACTCCAAAAAGACTGAAGACCAGTCCAAAAAGGGCAATGTTTATCAAAATGCCGTTAGACTGGCCAGTCCTATAACACTGAGAAATTATCCCTGGTTATATCACACGTGCCTGGAGACTCCAATGCCATCAGACTGGGTGGAGGAGAGAAAGGAATAAACGTGACCATGCAATATCAGAACATTCAGAAATTATTTCTGAATTTCTCAGTTGCATTTCTGAGGGCTGCACTCTAAAATCTTTATTCCTATGATGAAACATTTTATTCTGCAGGAAGGAGAAAAGTAGAATGGCAGTCAAAAATATTCTGTGTGAAACTAAGTAGCAGTGAAGCTAATAAGAAAATGGACCTAAATTAAGAACAAAGTGAAAATACATAATATAAGCACCTAAATGTGTATCTATGCATGCCATTTTGCACCTGAATATTCTTTTGCATGTACACACCTCCACTTTCAGCATCTTACAAGAACAGGAGGAGAAACAGGACGTACCTTATTACTGAACTCTGTATAGAGCATCCCCTTTAGAGCCCCACAGCTGCTTTTATTTCAATGTCTGGAGCGGAGCGATCTGTCAAAGCATAAATCCACAGAGCTCTTGGTGTTTCAAGTTTCAGAATTCAAGAAGAAGAGAGGAAAATCATTCTGTTCCTCAGTCCAAGGCGATCTCCCTCCTCTTCCCCCTTCCCAGCTCGGGCTCCCAGACTCTGGATGCTGTGCTGTTCCTCCCTCTGTCACTCTTCCCAGTGGAGCTGCTGTCGATCATCCATCGCAGCCCATGAAATTCGCTCTCCGGAGTATCCTGCCCCTCTGTCCGTGCCGATCAGCTTGCCAAAGAGCAGTGACACCTCGGAGAGGGGACCCTGCGAGTGATCCACTGCCAGAGGAAGGGGCATGAGCCAGACCCAGCCAAAATGTGCCAAAGCACAAGTCACATGTGGCTGGGTCCCTCCTGCCAGCACAGTTGCAATCCTGTTTATCACCCACACCACAGAACAGAGAATGCTTTTAAACTTGAAGGTGCTTTTTCTTATTGAGTTATTCTTACTTTCTGGTCAGAGAGGAAAAAGATCAGCAGTCCTAAAAGGTGCTTTCACAGAGGTAATAGAAACACCTTCTAGTATTGTTTCATTTTTCTTCCCTAGCTCCACCAGTCACTTGTAAAAGCAGGCTGGGTAGTAAGAATACACGTGTGTAAATCATCATCACTGCCCTGAAAATGTTTGCATCAACTGAAGACCTGACATTCAATCCCCACTGCAGCGAAATAAAATCTAAAGCCTGCAGAAGAAGTCTGAAAAGACAAAATATAGGAATCAATCCCTGAGATTCCTCACCAAGGCGAGTTTCTGTGTCTGTACAGCTGAGCCCCACAGAGTCAGTTCTCTGTCATCAGCTGCCTGGTCAAGAAGCACCTTCCTGGGTAACACACCAAACTGAATCCAGTGCTGGACATGGAAAGAATATTGCAGGGAACATTTTTAGATGCTTTGTAACCCAACACTTACCCTGTCACCTTTCTGCCAGGGGCTCGGAATTAGGAGGCTGCAGAAGTCACTGAAAGATTTTAATAAACAGCAGCTTCACTTGACGTTTTAATATCAAAGACAAATAGAGACTATGACTTTTTTTGCTTTATTTAAAAAAAAAAAAAGTCATGAATTTCATAGGTGTCTTTCTATGCTTGCCAGAGGTGGAAGGATTGTATTCTACAAATAAAGAGAAAAAAAGATTCTCTTCTACAGTGGTAAAAGAAAATAAAAGGAAGCAAATGACTTCCAGAAAAGCAGATTTTTTTGAGCCAGGGCAGAGGCTCACAGTAAGGCTGGATACTGCTCCCTGATGGTTACATAAGAAAGAAAAGCAGCTTGTTTTCCCCTTTCTTAATGAAGGCACTGGGAGCAGCCCAGTTCTCAGTCACAGACTGGCCCCAGTCCGTTCACTGCAGCCTTCTTTGTCACACACACTCCTTCAGCCCAGAGCACTGCATGTCGAGGGAGGAACCCTGAGACCACAGAACTTTCTAACTGACCCGAAATCCAGGTTACACCACCAAAAACCCCCTGTGCCAAGTGACTCCAGGCCAGTTCACTGCAGAATTAACAGGAGCAAAGCGCTTTACGCTCAGCTGGTTTGGAGCTGCTTTGCAGAAAATGCTCATCGTTAATGCCATGTTTTATTTAGGGGGTGAAGAACCAGAGAAAGGTGAAAAGTACATGGTTTTCCAAAGAGAAAACTCACTCTAGGTAAGAACTGCAGTCTTCCAAACTGTCAGCGTGTGCCAAAACAGTGGTAGACATCAGGAAAGCTCCAAGCCCTCCAAAACCAGCCATGTGGTGCTATCCTGCAAGACTCAAGGGGAGACCAAGGTAACTCGCTGCTTTGTAAGTGGTTAAGTCCCGAGGACAGATACCTGGTGTCCCTCCTCTCCTCATCTCCACTTTTTCACATCAGCATGGAGCAGAGCAATAAACAGCAGCATTTAGTTGGGGTTGAAGAGAGCAATGTAACTCAGGATGGTCAGGACTTGGTAAGGGTAAAGAATGGTTGGAAAGGAGGAAAAGAGAAAGATGAGCTCAGTTTAGATCATCACCCAGGACCCTTGGCACTAGGAGACAGCAGGAACATGGTTTTTCTCCAAACAGTAATTTCTTTAAAGAGGACTTTGATAGTTGCTATGGACTTAAAAACCAGAAGATGGGAAGTATAAATCAATGTTCTTCTAGGGCATGTCACTCGAGGAAAGAGTTTGCAGAAATCATGGCTAACAACTCATGAAAGGCAGCAGTGGAGAAAAATCTGATTTCAGTTTACTGCAGGTGGTGTTGGTGATATGACATTGTCAGTAACAGATCATTGATGTCAAGTCCTCATCTTAGCTCCCATCTTAGCTGGTCTTGACTTGCTTTGCTAACTGGTCTTGACTTGTTTTCCTTGCCTGAGCAGCAAAGTATTCAAGGCACTAAATTCTTAACAGTAAAATATAAGAAAAATGGTCAGAGAGGGTTATTTTTTTAACAACAGTCCTTGTTATGTTGCTTTAAGCCCTGAACTTGTTTGTATTTGGTAAGATTCAGTCATATTACATATGGCCAAACTCCAGCAAAGAACGATGTGTGAGTAAAAATCCTGGCATAGTGTAGGATCATGGATGGCTGGGAAAGAAGCTCACTAACAAAAAAAGTATAAAAATATCCCCAAGCAAACCACAAAACTGAGGAGTATTAGAAAAAACAAATCACTGCCATCAGCAGAGCTGGCAGCTTGGGGCACTGGCATCTTGTCCTGGCAGCCCTTGGCAGCACCCCCAGGAAATCACAGGTACAAAGGGTGGGAAAGCAGCTTGGAGAAGAGGGACAGAGAGGGGACAATGTAGTCAGGATCTTGCTATTAATTGAGTTAGTAATATCACTCCATTTTTTTTTTAATTAAAGCCTTTGGGTTATTGGCTCATGAGTGTAAGTTTAATTGGACTAGAAGCAGCTTTTACCTTATTTCAATTAGACTAACAACCAATTCTTGTGTTTGTTTATATGGTCCGTAACAGGATTTTGACTGTACTAGGCCAGGCTGAGGATGTAGTACAAATGTTGTGAACTGTTTGGTGAACTGGCTTAGTGAAGATGTGACACTTAAGGATTCAAGTTGTTGAGAATTTTTTTCTGGCAAGCTCAGAGGGAAAAAAACCCACAAAGTTTGCAAAATGTTCCAGTGACTGAAGAGAACTAAGAAGCTGCTGGTCTCCACAAGCTTGGATCAATCTAAGTGGCAGGTAACATGAGAAAGAGAGAAATAAAAGCCAATATCGAACATGCTTGCAAGAACAGAAAACTGAATATCTTATTGAATTTTTTTTAGAAAAAAAATGTGCAGGAGAAAAAAGGCACAGGGAAAAGTATCCTTCAGCCTGCCAGTTCATTCATTCAATTTTTTTCTCCCTATTTTTAAAGCAGCTTTCTAACATTATTGATTTCATACAAAAGCAAATAAAAAAATAAATCAGAATGGCAGTATTTCTATTCCTGATAAACCACAGCACAGTAACATATCTATTCAATAACCAACATGAAGCACAGTGAAGCTCCATGTTAACTGCACACCAGTACTCAGCAATCTTGGTGCAAGAGAAAGAACATCAGCCCAGAGCAAACGTGCCCATTGTGCCAACTGCAGGGTGTCTTAAAAGTCCAGCATATTTATTCACATGGTTATTAAAAAATATAAATTGTGGCTTGATGCCTAATGTCACACAGATAAACTGAGATAAAATTTAATTAACTCTCTGCTCTGCATGTGGGATTTCATCCTGGCTATACGCAGTGGGGTGAAAGAAGGGAATTTGAGTGCAAGAGCTTCATCCATCAGGATGTGTCCATCGAAATTAGTCCTATGGTACTTGTATTGTCTTGTTGAAAAATAGATGTGAAGACTCATTAGAGGGCAAGGCTGTGTGAACCTCCAAGTCATACATTATGACGTGTGACACAGTGAATTAACACAGTTCCAGTGCAAAGCTTGAGGCACAGAAGAGCTCAGTGGTGGTGGGTGCCATCCTCTCCTGGGGACTCATCTTCTCCCTGCCAAAACATGTTGACTGTGTCATTGAATACCCTGAATCTACTTGCACCATTTTGGATGATATTTTAAATATTACTGTCAGGGCAGGATTTACCAAGAAGAGCATTTGTGCACATGCCCAGGTCTTCCCTGCTGGCATGACAGTGGATGAGCTCTGCTGCCCTCACCACTGAGACCTTCTCCACAGTGCTGACCCACTGACAGAGACACCTTGCTCAGCAGCTGTGTAGGATAATGAGAATTAAAATAAAATCTTAAAAGATCTTCCCTCCACCCATCCCTTTTTCCTGTGCTCAACTTCACTCTGGATTTTCTGGCCTTCCTCCCCTCAGTGGCACAGGGGGACAGGGAATGGGTCTTCAGTCAGTTCATCACATGGAGTCCTTAATGCTCCTTTCTTCTCTGGGGCAGGAATGCTCACACTGTTCCCCTGATCCGGTGTGGGGTGCCTCTCTTGGGACACAGTCCTCCAGCACGAGTCCTTCCATGGGCTGCAGTTCTGCATGAACTGCTCCAGCGTGGATCCTTTCCATGGGTGCAGTCCCTCTGGAACAGGATGCTCAAGAGTGGGTTCCCTGCAGGGTCACAAGTCCTGCCAGAAAATCTGCTCCAGGATGGACTCCTCCCTCCATGGGGCCAGGATCCTGCCAGGATCCTGCTCCAGCATGGCTTCCCATGGGGGCACATCCTCCTCTGGGCATCCCCCTGCTCTCTTGTGGGCTTCTCCAAGGGCTGCAGGTGGATCTCTGCTCCCCATGGACCCCCATGGGCTGCTGGGCACAGCTGCCCCACCACCATCTGCACCACAGGCTGCAGGGGAATCTCTGCTCCAGTGCTGGAGCAGCTCCTGCCCCTCCTTCTGCTCTGACCTGGGTGTCTGCAGGGCTCTTGCTCTCACATATTCTCACTCCCCCCTTCCAGCTGCTGTTCCACAGCAGGTTTTTTCCTTCCTTCTTAAATATGTCATTACAGAGACCATTTTACCTCACTGTAGAACGCATAGCGGAGAGTAGTCAAGTGAATTGCCCTCTAAAAATGCCAAGTTTTCTAGAACTAGAGAACTAGGTCTGAAAGGATTCCTATCTCTGACTGTTCCTTACATGTTCCTCCAAAACAACCTGTGCCAACCTCCACTGCAAACACAAGCAGTGTCTCCTTTAGCACACATGCATGTAGTAATATATTTCTCTTACTAAGGCATATAAAATCCGTGTGATCAATCAAGCCACCAATTCTGTCCTCTGGGTGTGCAGAACTTGCCAAAGACAACTTCAAACTGGGCCACCTGCTGCCAGTTTGCTCAGGCCATCTGGGTATGTGTCACTTCAGAAAAAGGGCCTGTCTGCAGCAGGGAGGACACCTTGGGATGCTCTGCTTGCAGCCAGTGGCTCCCAGTCTCCCAAGAGGAGCAACATGGACTGTACAAAGCAAAGAAACAGCCCACAAAGTGCAGGGGAGCAGACTTCTGGACTTCATTCTGGGGCATAGGAAGATAATTATATATGCAGGCAAGATTCATCTCACCTAATGGGATTTGGTGAAACATTACACATCAAAATTTAAATATCTATCAGCCTTTTATCTTTGAGCATCAGAGAAATCAATGGAAAACAAACATTTTCATCATTGAATGATTCAAAAAGAGGAAATAGGTAAAAGAAAAATGGAAAAATGCACTTTGATTAAAAATTGAAATTAAAATTTCTGATGTTAGATATCTCCTAAATACTGAATTTTTGATTTCTTTGTCCCTGAAAATACACATTAATTCTGAAAATTGAATGAAACAGTTGACTTGCTTCTCAGGTTCTAAAGGAAACGAGGACTAGAGCATTACACTGCCTGAGTTTTCCCCACTAACTTTTGAACTTATTAATTCCCTCAAAACCAGAAACTAATTAAAATCTTAAATTATATCTCTTGTAATGTTTTCAAAAAACAGCAAGAACATAGATAAAGGAGATGGAGAACCATAGGCAAGGCAAGGGGAACCACCAAATTTACAGTTTGGAGCAGCTCCCTTCTTTGACATCACATCCTTTCCCTGTCCATCTTCATCTGGAGAGATGTGCTTGGGTTTGTACCTCTCATTCTTTAACTACAAACTTCCCACAATTTGTGTAAGTTTTGCCAAACTAATCAAACATGCCAGTGGTTTTAGCAAGTGGTTTTGATAAGATTCCACCCAAAACATTAGTCCCAATTAGAACTGGGAAAAATAAGTCTCTGCTCCAACACCATCCTTTAGAGATAATAATGCTTTAACTTTGTGGTTCTCATTTCAACTGTTTGTTTGGTTTTGAAAGCACTGGCAGCCTGATGGTTGGTATATGTTTGCCTACATGTATGACTATAATCTTTTGAGACAACAGCCAGAGAGGATCGAGACTCTCTTGGTATGACACACACCCCCAAAAAACCCAAACCCTTTGCAGAACCTTACCGAAGGTGTGAACTTTGGAGTTCAGAATGAAATTCTTCCAGGTTTTTTTGCACAATTTCTTAATGAACTCTTTTTGGTTTATATTTAGCGAATGTGATTGGACACATTTCTTCACCAAAAGGATTGTCAAGCATTGGAAGTGATGAAACCACCATCCCTGGGGGTATTTAAAGGGTGTGATTTAAAAGGTGTATATGTGACACTTGGAGACATGGTTTAGTGGTGGGCTTGGCAGTGCTGGGTTAGTGGTTGGACTCAATTATCTTAAAGGTTTTTTCCAACCTAAATGATGCTGTGATTTTGTAAGAAGCTGAAGTTTTTGATGGAGCCCCATATTCTTGAAGCAACATTGTTGTACCTTCACTTAAGGCACCAGGCTTTCCTCAGGTCCATTCTCCTGGGAGAAGGAGGGAAAAGAAACAGAGGGAGTATTTTTTATCCACTTTAGCTGATTTATCTCCTATCACACACATTTATGTAAAAGCAAAGGTTTGTGCTATGTACTTGATTCTCAGGATCTCACACAAGTCTTGACTGGAGTCACTGGTTTATTCACCACGGTGAATGATTGTGTCTTGTGCCTGCATGATCTCCAACAAGGATTGAGGAACTGCAACAGGCAGATCAGGCAGTTTAACACAAGGATGACTCAGATGAGCTCACCAGCTGAGATGTCCAGCTGCAACTCTATGTGTAAATTTTATTTTCAAGTCATTCTTTTCCCTTTGGGCAGAGAAAACAATAGAAAACACAAACTCCATTCTGTAAAGCAGACTGTCGTGAAGAGAGTGATTGCAAAAGAGAGGAAAAGGAAAATAAATGAAGAATGGGCAGAAGTAGCAGTAGAGGATAGGAAAAAAGAAAGATATTTAACCCAGTAAAAGCAAGAGAGAAAAACCTTGAAGTGCGTTGGAAGATGAAAGATACTCTAAGCAGGGAAAAAAGGAAAAATGAAGTGTTTCTGAAAATACATCCTAGCCAATTTAAACTGCATCTTCTATAGTGCAACAATCCCCCAAGCCCCTTTTAAAGTTTCAGGGTAGGTATGTCTTCCCTTTTCAACTCCCTGTGCAATGCCCCCTCTCAGCCCTGACTATCATTTGCCTTTTCCCCCCTCTCTCCTCACCTCCTTCCCAGGTACTGCTGCTTCCCTGTGCATCTGACACATTTTAGCCCTTGGATGAGTCTCCTCATCTCCCCAGTCCCACAAGTGTCTGGCTGGAGTTTATTTCCTATGCTCTATTTACTTAGAAATAAAAACAAGGAGTCGTGAGTGTTCTTGAGACTGTTGTGCTTGGTTTGGATTATGGTCGTGGTGCTCTGACAACACGGATTGTACCAGCTGTGTCAGAGCAAGTGTGGCAGCAGGGAAGTCTCTGCATGCAGCAGAGTGGGAAGAAGGCTCTGCCATTAAATTAACACCTTTATAGTATCAAAAACACCACAACTTAATTAGGTTTTGTTTATCTGTTTATTTGTTTATTTGTTTGGGTTTTTTGTGGAAGATAGTATAAAGGAAACATTCCATTTTCTCCACCTGAATGTACTTGTGATTTATGCAGGTTTAACATCAAATCTTTCATGGTATTTTCAAACTTCAAATACAGATGGACAAGTCACATTTTGTATTTTAAGCAGGTATCCAAAACCTCAACCACTGCTTATTTTTGTATCAATACAGCAGTACTTACCCATTTTGCATCACTTGAGTCAAGATGCAAAGAAAAAAGAATCCCACAAAATAGGAAAACATTTCCAGCTGGGAGAAGACACTTAGGAAGTATCTCAAGGATCAGGCCATTGTACAGAAAACTGGACTGAACAGATACTAAAGTGAGGGCCAGAGGAGATGGGCAAAGGGCAAAGAATAAACCAATAACACTTGCACTTGTTGAATGCAAAAGGCAAAAAAAATTGAGTTTGATGTAAATAATTTTTCACTTTCCTCAATTTTTGAGACCTAAAGGCAGCTGTCCCTGTATTTATATTAAATTCTTTTGAAACACGAGCACAAACCTTCATTTGATGAGGCCACAGTGTCTACTGCTGATTCCTCGTGTGCTGACAAATGCTGTGACTTCCTTGGATGTCATTAAAGGTGAATCCAAAGCACTGTGTGTTCATGTGGATGGATTGATGGGTATTAGAGGTCTCTCTGTGTATGTGGCCCAGCACAGACTGCAGCCTGGAAACACCTTCCTCCAAAATAAACCCACTTTTCCCTTATTGTTTGGCACCTTTGCAAAAGGTGTGACATGCAGTGGCAGCAGTGGCTCGCTGAGGGGATCCCACTTTGGTGGCATCTCTGCCATGGTGACCCTCTCCAAGGTGCCAGGGCTTTCTACCTGGTTCTGCAGCTACAGAAGTGTGCCCAAAAGTGTGTAAAATGAGAGGCAGCATCCAACTCCTGACAGCACCTGCAGGCCACCAAAGGAAGGGAAAGGTGAAGATGCACTAGAGGACTATCCAAGATTTGCCATCACCAGAAACAAGCACGAAACACGTCCAGCCTGGAAATGGTGTTTCTGCCTCTGTGTGTAATTTTGTCACACAGATAAATGCAGTACCTTGTTTCTTCAGAGCCTCCCTATCTCAAAGATCACAGTCACTCCATGATCTGTGTTAGTTTATCCACTTTTAGTCAATGTGAGACACTTCATCCTAGATGAGGTTTTATATATGTCACAACTTGAGAGACCCCTTCTCCCTATGTTGTTTTAAATACTTCTGTGACACAATTTAGGACAACTTTTGAATTTTTGACAGTAATGAAACACGAGTCTGTGTTGAGCCCATGATGGGAGAGTCTTTCATGTCAAGATAAGCTGAGCTGCAGTTTCTGTCCCTATTTCCTAAGTCCAACCTTGTCCTTGCTACATTATTTACCTCTCTCCATTTCCACTTATTTCAGACCCCAGGATGACTCTGTTCTCATTGGCCACACTATTGCTGGGAAATCCCTGGCACTGAGTCTGCCATCTACAGTGAGGCTGAATTTTTGGTTCAGACAAATCAGCACCCTACCAACAAATCCCAGCCACAGGCCAGGAACTCTTCCCAAAAGGTGGTTTGGATGTGGCCACACTGTTTTGGAGGCCAGCGTTGCTTTGTAGAAGTGAAATACTGGGCTGGCACCAGGACCAAAGAGCTGCTGTGATCCTGTTAAAGTTCCTAGTGCAAATGAACCTGACATGAACTGTTTTATTCTTCTCCTGATGATCACTGAGGACAGGTACACACCTGGAATATTGCTGATGGCTTAAATCAGTCAAAAGAAGTATATTTCCCTTTGGACTAAGGATGTTTTTTGTCCCTGGAACAGTTAGATGTGAATGTAAGGAACTACCATTATACAAATCCATCAGTTTCTGAGAAAATACTGACTTCTTAAATTCCCAGTCTATGAGTCTTTAAGAGATTTGACTCTTCTTTTTCTGGTTGGTTTGTTTGTTTGTTTGTTTGTTTGTTTTTTCTAAGATGGCAATTAAAATAATGTCTTCCAATGATCGTGAGTGGGATTTTTGTGTCATCCCAGAGCAATATTTCCTAAGATGCTAAAGGTAATAAAACCCAATCAATTCCTGCAAATAACATCTTCCTCTTTGACTAGTGGCTGTGCTAGGCTGTTGGTTGATGATCTTCAACATCTCTTCCAACCTTAATGATTCTGTGAGTCTTTGAATGCATTTCTAATAAAATAGCTATTCCTCCATTTCTTACACAGGGAAGCAGCATTAAGAACTTTTGAAGTTTAAAAAAAAAAAAAAAAAGATAAGTCTAATTGTTCTGAATAAGGACAAATTGGATTTGAAGGACTTTTTGATCATTAATGTGACAGGCAATAAATGTGCATCTGCTTCTATAGAAGATATGTCCTGATAACAACAAGAAAGTGTTGTCTAATTCTTGAAACAGACGTTGTGTTAATTGCACCTCTTCTCCACAAACAAAAGAATTAACTGTTAATGACTAATTCTTGTTTATACTAGCCCAAGTATTGCAAAGATAATGCTGTTATTGCCTTCAAATTGTGAGCCACCATTAAATCCAAAAAGCTTTTTTTAATAAATGAAACTATGGCTAAAGGTGGGGATTTAATTACTTCAACAAGCATAGAAGCAGTGTCTATTCTCTGATGTTGTAATATATCTAAGATATTAAGCACATATTTAGCATAATAAAATTCAATGTGCTCTTAAATTATTTCACTATGACACATATTTTTAACAAGATGATCGATGTTCTAAGTCTGAAATAGATTTATTGGGAGATGGTGAAACGAACAGAGTGAGAATTACATATGAATAAAATCAACTGAGGCTTTGCAACTATTTGAGATCCTCCTAAGAGATTATATTCACTAAGAGACAGAGACCAAAGCAGGGTGGAGCACTCAGTGACTGCAGCACGGAGAGGTGAGGCTGTACCCAGCACTCCTGGCCCTGGTATGCAGATAAGCCTGGCTCTGTCTTGTAAAGGTCAATGAGAACACACACAATTTTTTTCCTAAACCCATCTTTTAGAATGTTGTCATTGCAGTATAAGTCATACCATCAGAAGGATGGAGAAAACTTCTGTGTAAGTAAGAGCCCTCTATGCTCAGTGGATTAATCTTGCAGTCTTCACACTATGAGAGCCTAATGCCCCACATACCACTGAGTAAAGTTCCAGTAAAAAACGTGTAACCTGAAGTGCTAGCCTCTAAAAACATTTTCTTCCTAAAGGAATTAAAGAGTTGAAAACATGCAAACCCAGGGTGGTGGATAAGCCTTCACCTCAACCACTTCCATGCATTCTATCTGTTTATTTTAAATCCCTTGCTGTTCGCAGCCTCTCCCTCTAAATGGTGACACAGGAGTGTTATGATCTCTGCTGGGGTACTGGGAGATCCCAGTCAGAGGACTGGACCTTATAACATGAACTGGAACTTGGTAAAAAAAAGGTCTGTCCAAGAAGCAGAAAATGCTTTAATAAGTAACTTATTTAGAACTGTAAACACATAATTTCAAAATAGTGTTCCCTGGAAGGCAAGGAAGGAGAAAAGACAATTACTGGAATGACAGCTGGAATATTCAGAACTTTGAGAGCAGTCCCTTGAGGACTGGTAAATGAGTAACACCTTTCTATTGAAGGAAAGAGGTTAAAAAAAGGACTCAGGTGTATCACAACACACGAACCAGCACTCATAAAACAATGAATATTTATAGGTATATCACTAAACTACTCTAATCGGTGCTTTGATGAGGTCCCTGTCCTTCTATGCCATGAAAAGAAAACAGATTGACTTTTGCCCTGTCACAAGCAAAGCCAGTTCAGCCACTAAACCATCCCTACCAGGGTAATCCATTTAACTCATCGTGGCAGCTCCACAGCCCTGAAAGCTGGAGCCTCTGGTGCATCACTGGAAACACGTCCAGCTGCTTTCATGTGCACAGCTGAGAGCATGTCTTGTAATTTTATTTTGATTCATTACTGCATTAAGGTCCTCTAAAGTCCCAGTAAAATGAGGGTCTGTTTAAGCTTGCAAAGGCCCTCTGGCTAAAATCTACAGTGTGCCAATTACTTGAGGCTGAGATGTGCAATATTGTTTCTTTCTGAATCACTAATTATGACATTATAAGGTTTGTTTCTTATTTCAGATTGTAAACCTGAAGCAACTACTCTTAAGCAGAAAGATATAGGTAAGTTTTTCTTCCTTGCCCTCACATTACTTGATTAAAAAGTTCCAGACATTGCAAGTTTTCTTCTTACACTCCAAATTAATTTTAAAATTAATTAACTAGTAATTTTCTCTATATATTATACATTTAATTGCAGTGTTTCCTTCCTATTCAATCTCCTGAAATATAACTAAAATATTTCTAAGTGTCTAAGATTACTGTTTGTAAGTCCTTATGGAGAACTCTAAAACAAAGAGATACTTCCCCATACCTTTGTGATTTAACCACTTTGCAAAGCACAATTAAGGGGCTTTTTAATTAACAATTTGCCAGCGAAATTAATGCATGCCAAATTCATGCTAAAGTTCAAGATGATCAGCTCATGTGGGTGATTTTTCTGAGAAAAGTTCACAGCCAGAAATTGCCTCAAGAATGTTAATTTAATCAGGTCACACTGACATTTTCCCCTAAAGTGAAATCAGACGATGATAGGAAAAGTCACATCACATTTCTAATGAAAACAAATACCAACAGCATAAAATGTTCAGCTGATGTGGCCATTTTACCTGTGCAAAGGTGAAGTTGTGCATTAACTTGCCAAGACAAGAAGACGTTTCCATTATTCTGCCTAAAGAATTTCTTTAAACATTTTTTCAGCTAATGCATGATTGTATCTTGGACTGCAACAGACAGCCCCAGTGACAGAGGATTTCATAAAATCCTAAACAGCACAGAAAATCTAGGAAAATAATTAGGAAAAGGGGGGTTTCTGACAGTACATTTAGTGCCAGAGGCAAATCAGCAGAATTGTACTTCGATATTAAGAAAAAGAGACAAATATGCCAAGCCTGGAGGAAGGGGGTGGGTCATGAAATAATTGTAAAGTGTGTCTTGGGCATTTTTTTAGATTAGACACAGTTTGACTAAATTTCAGGTAAACCTCCAGTCACGCAGGGACCAAATCGGTGTGAGTGACTCCATGTGGGAAGAGCCTGGAACAAATAAAGGGGTAGAGCTAAAAAAAATGGAGCGAGAGAGGATCAGCTGGCCTTCTAAAACATCTGCTCAGGCTTGCCTGTAACACGGGATGTAAAACTGGAGATGACATTTGTTAGTCATGTTACAGTCTGTGGTACAACTGTACTGATAAATCACCCAATTCTCTCCAGGCATTTCTGCAGAGCAGCCCAACCCTCATCAGTGAGGAGCCCTGTGGAACATCAGTGGAGTTCTGGTAGCAAGTAACTCTGGCAATGAGTGTTTCCATAGGGAGAATGCTGACTTACTCTTTCCATAAAGTGCTCATAAAAATGTTCAAAAATTTGGAAGACCCCCAACTTTTCCCATTAAATATGGGCACAGTGACACTGAGAACAGAGCTCCAGTTTGATCCAAACTCTCTGTTCTATCACTTTTAGAAATTTTAATCATCAGTCAGGATATAGAAAGAAGACTCATGGCTCATTCTGGAAAACGTGCACACCAAAAAGTAACAAATCCACATGTACTGGCCATGTAGTTTCTTTTGCAGATGATCCAGGACTTCCTTCCTCTTCCTTCTCCCTGTCCATCTTCTGGCCTCCACCCATGGTACCAGCAGATACGTGCAGTTCACACAGCTGCCCATGGGACTAAAAATGCCGTGTTATCCTGGAGCATTTCCAGGCTTATCCCTGCAGTAGGACAAGACAGACATGGATTTTTCCCAGGACAACTGCATTTTGCTCCTAGAATGCTGCCCAGTCTGTCATACAGGGGAGGGAGGGCCAGAAGAGCCCCTGGAAAAAGCTGAGGAAAGCACTCAGCTGCAAATGCCTCCATTTGCAAAGTACTCCATTTCCCCAAATTTCCCTGCAGGAAAAGGCAATAACCTGCATAAGAGAATGCCAGAGAGAGGATGGCAATGTGCAGGTTGCAGGCTGGGTACACTTTTTGCCTGAACTAGATGTAGCTTGGGGTCATCACCTCATCACCCTTGCTTTAAAGAGTTAGGCCAATGTTTACAGAAAATACAAAGCCAGTCGCACATTCTGAAAGTTCCCAGCCAAACACAGCTGACTTTACAACTATTTAATATCAACAGTATCACGGCATGGTTTGGGTTGGAAGGGTCCTTAATGGCCCTCTGGAACACATCATGTTATATATCATGCCAGATATAAAATAATCATCACCTATTTATGCAAGGTCCATCATTCAATTTTAAGATGTCAGGTCTCTAAGCCCTGCACACTCCCCAGCTCAGTTTGTTACCTTTTTTTGTTTGAGGCAGATTCTTCACAAACATTGTGAAATAAATGTGCTGTTTAAGGTAAGTAGCTTAATGTTCACAGGCTGCATCTTTTGGCTAATCACAGGAAGGTTTTCTGCCCAATGATACCGGCAAGAGGAGCTGTAAATGCCACTGAATCATCTCTTCGATCCTGAGTAAAGGGCTGGTGCTTTCTAGAATTAATTTTGGTGTATTTGGGTAGCGTAGGAGATGCTTAGCAGTGAGCATGGATTATTACCCTGCACACAGAGAGACAAGTGATTATAAATTACTGAAAATGGGCTGTATTTGATAATCCCATGCATGCTTTCTTTTATACTATCTCTGTAAGGAGTTGGGCTCAGTGAGATTGAGAATTGTTTTACTGGGAAGAACACACATTTTTTCTTACAGACTTCTGTAAGAACCTCTCTAAGATCTTAGACTATGTAGATCAAGATTTAAGATTATGTCACAGTCCCAAGGAATGAAAAACCTGCTATTTGGTTTAGGATCTGGTCCATAAAGAGAGCAAGTTTTGTGTGTTTGGGTGTATTATCCCTATAAATATGTAATTCTGTGGTTTAAAAAAAAATTACCCTTTGTTTGTGTGGCTGATTCTGGTTGATAAATGAGGTTCTTCACAGGATGGGGAGCTCAGAGCTCACACTGAAAATTCCCTGCGGGTCCGTGCTCACACTGATGAGAGGGTGAAAATCTATGACATTAAAATGACAGATTCCATTATATTTGCACCTTCAGTGGCTGTCTTGTCAGGAAAAAGAAAGTGTGAATGTGCTGAGCAAGATGACTTTGACTTTTTAAAAAGTGCTTTTATCCAGGTCATGCAAAGAGCCCAAACTTTTAACTGGGTGCTGATCCCTGACCAAGGGATGCTCACCCTGCCCTGGGCTCCTCTTTGGCTTCACACAGGAGCAAAGGCACAAGGTGTTCTCCATGCGACAGTCAGACCAGCTATTTCCAAATGTTCTCAGCTCACACCAAGCAGGAAAAGATGTTTCAGAGCTGGTTTGTAGTTCTGCACTGAGCACATGTGCATAAACAAGCTGAGAACAGAGAAAAACCCAACACTACAGCCCGTCTGAAAACCTGTCAGGAAGTTCCTGCAGTGGCAGAAGCAGCAAGCAAAAGGGTAAGAACAACCATTGCTGGGTTCCCACTTCAGCCAGGAAATACTGAACAAGGACACAAAGTCAGATTTTTGTCTCAAATTCAACACTGTCAAAAGATACACAACAATGGTTTTTACTGACTTCTCATCATGAAATTCCTCTCAAAAACAATTATTTTGGAGGATCATTTCAGAGGGGGCAAAGGTTCCTTCTGCTCCCCCCAGAAAATTTCATTTTTGTTGCTAATGAAACAGCAAATCTCTAAAACATTCAGCTTGTAAACCAAAAGTTATGATTTCCTTGAAAGCAAAATGTTTTGGCTTTATTTTATTCCACTTTTTTTTTTCATATTTCCATATTCTACCACATCATTTCCATTCTTAAAATCCTTCAGTCAGCCTTTAGGGAAAAATTCTTGCCTTCACCTCAGCTTCTCTGAGAAGCTACTGTCTGTATCTTTGCTGAAAAAGAATGAAATTAATTTATGTTAATTCTCATCTTTCTTAACAAGTGCAGGCAGCAAACAATCACACGACTCTGGGCCCAGCCACACAAGCTCAAACAGACACCACATCTTTGCTGCTGGCCACAAGGCAGTAAATTCAGTGGTTTATTTTTAATGATTCTACATGTCTACACATCCAAAGCCAAAGATGTTAACAAACAAGTTAAATTATTCCATGCATTATCTCTGTTGATGTTGCATGGACAGATGTATTTTTTCCTAAACACAGAAAGACTATGTAGTATATTTTAATGCATGGACATACCTACACACACCTTTAAGTCCGGTGATAAAGCTAAAGAAATACCTACCACCCACCAATAAATCTACCACTTTCTACCTTTACAGCACCTTAGTAAAAAAAATGCACTGAGAAGCACATTGCTAGAGAAAATAAAATCATAAACTCATCCAAAAGCTGCTACAGAGATGTGCAACCTGAGACAGACCAACCCTCCCCAGGATACTTCAGGGGAAAAAGCTTTCTCAAAACTAGTAGAATTGGTGTCTTTCAAGTCACCTTTCATGGGAAGCAACACAACCAGAATGATGTAAAATTATTGACTAACAATAATCCTGCAAGAATAGGAGGTTACATGGAGACTTCTTCATCAGGAACTGTAGTGACAGGCCAAGGACTAATGGGTACAAATTCAAACAGGGGAAATTCAGGTTAGATATAGAGAAAAGAAATTTTATTGTGAGGGTGGTGGGACACTGGCACATGGTGTCCCATCCCTGGGAGTGTTCAAGGTCCGGCTGGACAGGGCTCTGAGCAACCTGGGATAGTGAAAGGTGTCCCTGCCCGTGGCAGGGGGTTGGGACAAGATGGTCTTTAAGGTCCCTTCCAACCCCTGAACATTCTATGATTCTAAGAAAGGGTTTAGGCTCACTGAGTGGCCCAAGGAAAGGCCAGAAAAAAGTTGAAATTCAGATAGAACCTGCCTCAAATGCTGCTTTCCAAATGGATATTTTGTGGCAAAGATGTTTTTTTTTCATTCCTAACTTGTGCAGTTTCTGGGTTGAATGAATCCCAAGATGATCTTGATATAAAAGCAAAGCAACTGGAGCTTCAGGCTTCTTCACATCAGGGCAAAGAACATTTTCAGGAAGTGCCCCAGTTGCTCCTTCAAACTTTCAGTTTTTCTTTACTTATGAGAATGACTGCAGTGGTGAGCAAGAGAATTGAGCAAAGCCCATTACATTTGTTTTCTGCTTTTCTTGGTTGCATGGTTTATTTTTACTGCAGCAGTGAAGCAACTTTGGTCTGAAAACAGCAATGAAACATTGTGGAAATCATGGGTTTACCCTGAAGAAATAATGCAAGAATTTGTTACGTACTATCTGCTTTTATTTATGTCATAAGATCTGTCTCTGGGCCACATGACTTGTTTTTATTTCCTGGGAATGACGATTTAGCTATGTCAAATTATATCAAGCTAACGAGAGGTCAAGCCCAGAGTTCACCAGTTGAAAATAATATAATTTTTAACCGGGTTTCTTTCACAGAAAGACATGAGTTCAGATAGAATGTCCATAAATACCCTTTTCAAGAGGAAGCCTTTGGAGTCACTAGCATTATTTATTAACATTAGCATTGTTTTACTGCACACTCTGGCATCCTGTAGGTTCTTGAGCCATGGTCCAGGGCTCCATGATGCTGAGCTCCGTGCAGTCAGAGCACATTGGGACTCAGTGATCTTAAAGGTCTTTTCCAACCTAAATGATTCCCTGATTCTATAGCACAAAAGGCTCAACAGTCATTTTTGGTACTTAGGTTAGGCTTGTGTTACCCCATTTTACCAAGGGAGAAGTTAACTAAGGTCAGAGAATACAGCTCCCAGTGTGGACCTTCAAGAAGTAACACCCAAGGTTATAGATTAATGCCTTAAATAGTAATCCAGTGTATTGATTGGACTGGTCAACTTTTATGAAAATCAAATTATTGACAACTTTCACTACTATAAACAGCATGAATGGATTTTTCTGACAGAGTTTAAAAATACAATAACATGTAAATCCCTGTAAAAAAACACTTGGGTAGATCCACATTTGAAAGTATTAATGTCTTGATGCAGGAATTTTTCAATTAAGGCATTAGGATTCTGGATGAGTTGAGTATGAGCTGTGCATTCTCCCAGCCCTGATTACACTCAGGCTGATGTGACCAACACATGATAGTCCCAGGCTTCCCACCCATCTCCTCGACAGAGGATGCCACACTTGGAGCTATCCTTGGATGCAGCCAGCCATACTGATTTTAGAAAAGGAGGATTCAGGTTTACATCCTCTCACTCCTTGAGTTTCCCCAAGTGAATTTACACACCGACAGGCATCAGGAGAGAGGGACAGCGTTCTGCTAATCTCTGCAGAGAGATGACTATTCCTCCTAAACACTCCATAGTAGAGCATCCTAACTAGAGACTGCCTTCTGGTGCTGCTGAACAACTGCAGAGCTCCAGATTACCTGGGAGAGCAATCTCTGGGTGTCTCACCACCTTCTGCATCACCCCTTGCTTTCAGTCTCAGGCACCTGCTGCATCCCATCACCACACACCCAACACCCAGACATTCCAAATGCCCTGGAACAAAGCCCATCCATGCAAACTACCATGGAACTACCAGCCAATGGACTTCACACCTCTGCCATGAAGTATTCAAAAAACCTAAATATTTGTACCTTTTTTCATCACCAACATTGCAACTGAATTGTCTTGTAATTGTTTTAGATGTCAACCTGTAATTTTTATGAATTCTATTTTTGTATTTGCAGCTCAGGTCTCAGTAACCCAAATTTTTGTCTAGACTCTCCTTTTTCCTTGAAGGTTTTGACACACCTTCATTACAGGAAGAAGACCCACATTCCTATTAATTTAACACAGCTTGTAACCTGATGGATGCATTTGTGTACTAAATTAATTCTTCTGTCCACTAGCAAAAATGGAAATCTATACAAATTCAATACTACAACTCCTCTTCTGAAAGGAAAAAGACAGGTCAATCTATCCAGCTCACTCAAAAGAAGCTTGAAGGGTGGTTTGATCAAATCAGAGAAGAGAAGGCTCTGGTTAATCTCAGCAGTTACTTCTGGCCTAAAATATAAAACCTTTAAAAAGTATCAGTAAGTCTTTTCCCAAAACCAGGCATTTTCAAGACACTTAGGGCTTGGCAGTTCGTTTTGAAGGCAGTGGGGATTTTCCTGCTAATCAGCACACTTCAAAGTCAGCCTTCAAGTCTTGTCTTCAAGAGATCTTTTTGACAGAGCCTGGCACACATTATACTCCAGTAGCTTTACAGCTTATTGATAAAATTCAAAATCCTCTCTTCTAGTGCCCTGCTCCTGCTCTGCCCAGCAGTGCCTCCACTTGCAGCTCAGGAGATAACAAGGGGATTTCTGCTGCACCTCTCCAGCTGCCCAGATGAATCCCTCGAGCTCTCTGCAGCGAGCAGGGATTAAGATAATGTTTTGTAATAACACAGAAGCTAGGCACGAAATCCAGGCTGTCCCAGAGCTCCCAAGCCAGCCATCTCAGCAATGTGGGAGATTTTTCAGCAACACCATGACAGAAATAAAGATTGCATGAGCAACTGTCATTACCCAGGAAAAGATGGCTCATTTACTGTGGAAGTGAGAGGCACAGGGTGATGTGATGGATCTGATGTGATCTAAAGAGGAAAGGGATACCCCAAATCCAAGTTCTGTTCCCTTGTCCCACAAAATGTCAGGATCAACTGCTGACGTCAATGGAGTATTTCTGGAAAAAAAAACCTCAAAGAGCAAGGATGAGGGCCAAATGTACCACTAACAAATAGCAGGGTGCATTAAAAAGGCTGGCACCAAGGAAAGTATATTGAACAAATACCCCACCTTCCTTTTCCTTAAAATTGCCATCAGAGCCAGCCAAAGCAGAGAGCTGTGCCTGGAGGTGGCCACCAATAACACCAGAAATTCACATCTGGCTGCTGATAACAATACTGCAATGCCAAGAACAGCCTGGGACAGTGATCAAGTGTTAAGGGACTGTTTCACAGGCTGGAGAACTGCTTTCACACCATTGTACAGATCACAGTAATTAGTGTTTACTGAAAGCCTCTTAAGCAACATCAGGGTAAGGAAAACTCACTGCTTCTCAAAACACTCACTCAACTACTAACTTACCCTTCTTAAACACGGTTTTTTAAAGCCAGACAAATTCAAGCTACATATAACTCCATCTACCAATAGCCCAGTAATTGCAGTAGTCTGCCTGTTCCCTCCCCAGAGAGGCTGCTGCTTGAGTAAGAACTACACTATAAAACTCAACTTGCACTGCCCAAGGGTCAGAATGATCTTGCTGATCAGTCTGTTGTTCAACACTTAATTCTCAAACAGGCCAAACAGATGATTTATTACTGGTCTCAACCTGAAACAAAAGTACCCAAAGGGTACACATACATCTTACATGTGGGTTGAACAGCTATAATTAAAGACTGATGCTTAAGTAAGCAAGAAAGCACTGGGCTTTTCCAAGTTTAGCACTGCTGAGCAAATAAAAGTGCCATTCCACTGACTGACTACAGTTAAGTAAATAAACAGACCTCAGATGACTTTTTCCAGTTGTGAAAAAGAGCAACCTTAGCACATGGCTGCAGTAATTAGTGTCAGATGAACTATTTTTGTCAAATCAGAAGGGTCATGCACCTTTTCCCAAAGCCTGAACTGGCCTCAAGGTGTCACTGGAGCTGGGCTGGGTTTCAGATACCAGGGGAGCCTGAGGAGCCCAAAGGAACAGTGTCCAACCACATCTGACCTGAAATGTGGACTGCATGTGAACAAGTTTATAAGCTTTATACTATTAGAAAGGTTTGCTCTTATGCCCAGAGGAAAGACAAACACCTCTAACCACAGTGGCCAGAGCAAACCATGGAAAGATCTCATCAAAAGTGAACAGGAATGTCAAAATTCCAAACAACTCCAATGGCATTTTATAAAATCACAGAACGGGCAAGGCTGGAAGGGACCACAGCATGTTCCCTGGTCCAACCTCCCTGCTCAAGCAGGATTATCCAGAGCACATGGCACAGGATTGTGTTCAGATGGTTCTGGAACATCTCCAGTGAGGGAGACTCCACACCCTCTCTGGTCTCTGTTTCAGCGCTTGGTCACTGCACAGTAAAGTTCTTCCTCAAGTTCAGGTGGAACTTCCTGGACACCAATATCAATTTGATATTGATTATGCCCCCCCTGGAAGAATGAAAACAAAAAATAATTTGCTTTATAGTGAAGAATATGTTAGAAATTGTAACCACATAATAAGCATCACCCTGCCTACAGGATACAAATGGGACATCTGGCCTGGGGGTCAGGGAAGGGGGATGCTGTTGACCTGGTGGCATTCACAGATGTTCTAAAAAGACACTCACATAGTGCTATTGGCCTAAACAAGACCACTGAACCTGGAGCCAGAGAAGGAGGCAGTGCGTGAAAGAGGGCTCCATGTCCCCAACTGTGCTTTCTCCCTTAAATGACATTTAGCTTTGGGAGGACACAACCCTTGCTTGTGCAGCCACACGCTTGGCCATGCAACCAGTGCTATAAATCTGTGTGAGAATAAATGGGATGTCCCATTAATTGTGACACTTTGTGAAGAAGGGCATTGGGGGTTTTCAAGTCTGACCACTTTGGCAGGCAAGGTGGATCTGCTCCAAACAAGCTCCTGCACATCAAGGGGTTTGTCTCACACAACACTGACATTATTAAGCTGTTGCTACACAGATAATTTGGGAAACAGGCAGAATTCCAACTCTAGTGATTCCCTCTCCTCAGCTGCAATTAGAACTGGGCTGTCAGCCCATGGCAATTACAAAAATACCAATTTTCAACCCATGAAGGACAGCCATGGCTTTCACCTCTCAAATTTATTTATCCATTAAATGCTCCTGGTCAGTTTAAGTTTGGGGTATTAAAAATAGAAATTCAGTGCCCATCATCATCGTGTGCCATTGACTGGTTCTCTGTAAGGGCTCACCCCCACCAGTTATTTTTAAATACCTAAATGTTCATAAAACACAAGGTAAACCAATGATATGTGGCAGCAGCTGAAAATAAACACCATATTTCAAATACCCTTTAATCAATAGCAGATGAAACAGATTTTTTTCATGGTGCTGTTGCCCAGGCAGGCCTCCTGCTCAATTTCCTGGAATTTTAGAGGGAGTTTGTATAATATGGGAAGCCTCATTCAAGACAGTCCATAAATGCACAGCTGTAACAAACTGGTTTTTAACATGCACATGTGAGAGGAGAGTAGGTCCCAGGTTCAGGCAAGTTTTCTTAGATTTTCAGGTGCTATGAACAAATCCAGACATTTAATTAAAAAAATTTCACTGTTAATAGTGAAACAAGTGAAAAAAATGCCAGTTGAATTAAATGTGGTCCTGAAGAATGGTGGGAACATAACTCTTTTAAATCCATGGGAGTAAATTCAGGTGCACAGCAGTTGTTTTCTCCATGCTGCAAACTGCACGTGGTCCCTTTCCTTCAGAGGGGACAGAGGTACCTGGGTAAACATTCACAGCTGCAAAGGACACACACTGAACACTGACCAACACCTTCATCTCACACTGCATGCCCTGTGCCAGCCTTTGATCTACTTTTTTAAAAGACAGTAAATAAATCAGGTGTGCAACACTGCAATGAAATAATCCCCTCAAGTATGAGGAGCACTGAGGTAGCCCTGATACCACTTGAGGGAGGATATGAAGGTGCCTGGGGAAGATGCTATTGATGCAAAAAGGTTTAACAGAGATAAAGATACATGTAATTTATCTGGGGGGACAGGGGGGAAAGAGAAGGGAAGAAAAAACCCTCTAAGCACTTCAAGGAGAGAAAGAAGCCACAGCACAGGAGATGCTGCTTGACAATAAAAAGCAGACTTCGGGGTAATGGTCTTTTTCAATTTATGTTACAGCAGCACATAGGCCAAATTCTACCTCTGTTGGAATAAATCCCCTGTCCTGCAAGTGCAAAGGATGAAAGGAGCAGGGATAGACTTGTAACACAAGTACAGTCCATGAGGAAAGAAAGAGAGGAAGCAACAGAGTCCCGAGGACAAGAACTATCTCATGGCCCATGGCAGAGCTCTGCCCTCCACCTTGTCCCACCTGGCTGTGGCTTTTTCCATGGTACATATCACATGCCCCATCTCCCTCAGTTCATTTGCCAGGGCATTTTAATCCCTCTTCAGTAAAGGCATGTTGATTATATTAAACTGTACTGCTTTTACTAAATCTTCTGTATTTCAAATATACGTGAAGGCACACGGGGTAAATTATTTCTGAGTTGAGTAATACCAGCAAATCCTACAGGGCTTTCATTTATCTACAGTTTTGGCAGAGAAGGATAAGGGCCACTTATTAGTAACAATGACAAAAGTTCAACTTTATTTCCATTCGAAACTGTCAATTCATCCTGACAACAGACAATAATGTTTCTATCAAAGCTTTCATTAGAAAGGGCTTCTCAGATCAAGGACAGATTTTCCAATGAAACCAGATACCTCATCTCAAATGGAAAAACCATTTTCTAGCTTAGGACAGTGCATGGCAGATGTCCATCCACTCGATTCGACTCTGAAGAGTATTCCAAGCTTGCTTTCCCACATCTAAAGAGGGGAACTGATTTATTTTCAGAGTCCTCTTTATTGTTTATCATTACCTTGCAGGACAGGGAAAAGAATGAAAATTCTGTCCTGGCAGACCAGGAAAGGGCTTTGTACAATTCCTCTGACACACAGTTACAGAGATGGAGAGAAGAGCTGTAATGCAGAAACAGAGTTGTCCATCAGTCTGGGAGGACAAATGGAAATTATGAACACAGTGACACCAAACAGAATTAGTTTTGCTGCAAAGACAACCAAAACCAGTTAGATAACACTCAACATTTGTACATCACATTAAAAATTAAATAATTTTAGAACAGCTCCACAAACTGTACAGGTCCTTATTGCACTGATGTTAAAAAAAAGAAACTGAAGCACTGAAATGGCAAACAAGGACAAACTCTCCTCTCAGCAGTTTTCACAAAGGTGAGAAACAAGCTTTATGTATCAGCATGTTTCCTCCAAGGGTTGCAGCACCACTGATGGTTCCCTGCCCCTGACAGCAGGTTCAGGGCCTTTTCTCTTCTGGTTTTCATGATGCTTCCTGTGGTTGTGCTCCCTGACAGTGCTGTCCATGCTCCGAGCTGGGCAGACACTTCTGCTCACCTCAAACCAGCATTTCTGTGCAAGAAGTTCTCCTTTTCTTCTCGCTGGTCAGATCCACTGAAGCCAACTGTCCCCTGCTAGGACTAGGAGAAAAAAGAAATGAGCAGGTCAGATTACAGATATCACCCCTGGAGGGGGAGGCTCCATTTCAAACAAGAGGTGCTTCAGCCTCCTTCAAGAAGCGCCACAAGATGGTCAACTTAAAATCTGAGTCAGAAGAAAGGCTCCTGTGAGGCTGGGGAAACCTGAAGCAGGAGTCTGCATAGCCCTTTCTAGATGTTTTAATTATTCACCATTATCCCCTCAGTACACAGTCCCATTCTGGGCCACTCACTGCATTTTGGTGCTGGAGTGTGTCCAGAGAAGGACAAAGGAGCTGAGGAAGGGTCTGGAGCACAATTCTGATGAGGAGCAGCTGAGGGAGCTGGGGAGGCTCAGACTGGAAAACAGGAGGCTCAAGGAGGACCTTTTCACTCTCTACAACCACCTGAAAGGAGGGTGTACAGGTAGGGATCAGTCTCTTCTCCCAAGTAACAAGTGATAGGAAAAGACAGCCTCCAAGGGAGGTTTAGATTGGATATTAGGAAAAAATTCTTCACTGAAAGGATTCTCAAGCATTGGAACAGGCTGCCCAGAGCAGTGGTGGAGTCACCATCCCTGGAGGGATTTAAAGGACACATGGATGTGGTGGGCATGGCAGTCTGGGTTAGTAGTTGGACTCAATGATCTCAGAGGTCTTTTCCAACCTAAACAATTCTATGATTCTATGACTTTGAAACCCCCTGAAACAAGACTACTTTTTTGGGTTTTTTTAATAACAATTATTTCAAGTGTGAAAAACTTTTTCAGCTCTCACGAGTCAAACTCCATGTTTACACCCAAGTTTACAGAAGTGGATGACTAACTTCTTCCCTTCTGTTGTGCCACAACCAACACCTACACATGGTTTCTTCCACCCAGGTGAGTGGCATCATTGACCCAAATTCTTAGACACATCCAACAACAGTTTCCACATCAAGTTTTGTCCAGTGAGATCACTTAATACTTTTATCAAATGCTGCTGAGTCATGGGATTAGTGAAATTTCCACCTGTTGGTTCCAGAATATTACACTGGTGGTGACTTGAATTTTAACTTTCAGACTTTCAATCCTGACCTAAAGCCTGTTAAGATGTGAAACACCTTCAGTGTTATTTGGATCCTCAATCTGTAAAAGCAAGAAATGTTATCTCAGTTCATTAAATTTGGAGCAGTGTCAGACACTTCCTTTCTGTTTCTTCTGTTTTGTAGGAAAAATTTTTAGCAGAAGTTTGGGGCTTGGTGGTTTTGTTTGTTATTGAGTTTTGGGGTTTGTTTTGTTACTTTTTTTTTTCGATTGGTTAGCTGTTTTGGGTTTTTTTAAGAGAAAACCTTCTGCAATGTATTTAAACTTAACACATTAACAGTAAGGTTGGATGCAACCAAAGACTAAATTGGAGAGAAAGGATGCAGAGAAGTCAGAATTTGCACAAACATGCAGCTTCTCCTGCCTCAAATGACCCAAATGCTGACATCAGAAGGGAGGCATAACGTCCTTGACCCCTCTATTTTCCCCTCATAAACCAAGTCTGTTTGCACACACTGCTACTGAAAGACCCTCTGCAGCCTTCAATATAGAATCACACCTGGAAAAAAGCAAGGAAATTATTTTTCCAAAGTCCAAACTGAACTGACACAGTTCCTTTCAGCAGACAGCAGGAGCACTGCAGATGCTTCTTCTGAGACAGCTGAAGAGGATTCCCTTTCATAAATGCAGAGTGAAACCACTAAAGCCTTGGTACCAAAAGAAATCTAGGAACAACAGACAGAAGTTTTCCAATAGAGGTAGGAAACACCAACTCAGTGATGTCAACACATCAATTCTGCCAAAGTTTTCCTAGGAAGCTGCTGAAACACAGTTGTTTCCTTAAGGTTTAAACACTTCCTTTTAATGAAATGCCCTGATATTTTAAAGACCTTAAGGTTCACACTGCCAATTAGCACCAAACACACTGTCTGGGCCCTGTCATACTAAAGCAGCCCTGCTAGCACACACATTCATGTCATTACATTGGGATTTTGGACTCCTAATTCTGTTTCTTCCTTACTCAGTAACCTTGAAGTAAATCTGATTTACAGATGGGGAAAAAAAGTCATTGGAATTGTGTATCTAAAGGGCTTTGACATCTACAGGTGAAGAGATTAGATTGAAGTACCATCTTTAATTTTGTAACAGCAGCAGTAGGTTATGTAGCAGTAATAAAAAAAAGGATCAATTGCCACTTCTGATATTTAGAAGCTTAATATCCTCAACGTGCTTTTGAAATACCTGTATTTCCTTCAGCAGGCATTTGCCTTAGAAAAATGTTAAACTAGGTTAGATATAGTGGATGATTCCATTCCTTTCATGTACATATAAGAAGTTGTGTAAATTGGTACATTAATCCATTAGCAGGAAAAAGAAATAATCTTTACCTTTTCTAGACCCCACTTCCGTCTTGATGAAAGGCAGTTCATCCTTAAGGCTTCCCTTGTCTGTAGATTTAAATTTAAAATATTAGAGGGAATAGTTTCTCAGAGTGTAGAAAATGTTCATATAAGCCAGAATAAGTACCTTTCTATCCAGAAGTGTCCCAAACAACAGGATGAAGAATCCCTAAGAAATTGCAAAACCAGTTAACAAAACCAGCATAGCCACATGATGTTTCTTAAGTGCTTCTAGATGTCCTCGCCTTACAGACAGAGCTCATCACCTGTGATTCAGGTGACAGCAATGCACAAAATGGGTTTATCCACCCAGGTCATACAGGCTCTTGGGAACATTAGGAAGGGGTACACAACCTGTGTTAATTCTCACTATGAAATGGACTGATGGGTTACATACCAGGACTTTCTCAGCCCACTCAGAAGCCATCTGAGCCAAGAAGAGCTAAGGCAGACTGGGTGTACAACAGGGTGCCAGGTAACATTGGATGTTTATCCCGAGGAGTTAATCCAAACCACAGAATAAATCATGGAATGGTTTGGGTTGGAAGGGACCTTAAAGATCATACACTTCCAACCCTCTGCCATGGGCAGGGACACCTTCCACTAGACCAGGTTGCTCCATGTCCCATCCAACCTGGCCACTTCTAAGGTGGGGCAGCCACAGCTTCTCTGGACAACCTGTGCCAGTGCTGCCTTCAGTGGTGAGAATTTTCTGCATGTTTTATTAATTGATAAGGATGAGACATCTTTGCAATTACTGGACCTTAGCTGGTGTATTTTACTTTTAGCAGAAATTCATCACTATTCTTCATCACACTTTAAACCTCTCTACATTTACTATGCTAGTGCAGGATGCCTCGTGCATGCACCATGGAGAAGGGCCAAAGAGAAAGGAAAGCTCTTAGATCCTATTTTTCATGCACGACACGTGCTGCCACCCCTCTTTGACCTGATACCTTTATCCCAGGCTCAGAGTCCAAGCACACATTACTGCCAGCCTCCCTGAGCTTACCTGGAAGGCGTTCAGCAGCGCGAACGTGATGTGGAATGCCAGGGAGCGGCTGTCGACAATCGTGGCTAATCCAAACCCCCAGGTGAGCCCCAGAAGAGGTGTCAGAAGGGCAACGTTTTTGCTGATTCGGATCATGCTGCTCAAATCTTGCGACTTGCAGCCTTCTCCAACAGAGGACCTCCCAGTCTTCACCACAACCACCACCACCACCACCAGATTCACAACAATGATGCTCAGAGCAGGTACAACAAAGGCCAAAAGGGCTTTTGTCTCATACCAGTTGAGCCAGCAGGCTCCACTCCTTAAATATCCATTTTTTGGTTCGGTTATAGCAACAGTGAGGATAGATATGACCAAGGGACATCCATATCCAATAGAGAATGCTGCAGCTAGGAACACAGGTCTTGTTATCTTAAAAAAAATTAATAACAATCCATAGAGAATCAAGAGGCCCAGGGTAAACATCCAAAAAAACAAGGCAAGATAGAAGAAGTGAAGGAAAAAAGTGGCTGCTACACACAATTTGTAGTTCAGGGCTGCGTTGTGCACAATGGCTGCCACGATGAACAAAACATCAGCAACAAGAAGCGACGCAGCGATGTTGACCAAACAGAAATGGCGCATGTAGGTTATTTCAGTCTTTGTGACGTGGTGCCAGACCACAGCCTCGATGACCAGGCAGAGAACCAGGCTGAAAACGGAGAGGCCTAAGCCCACCCGAGTGACGTAATCCAGCACGGCGCTCCGCGGCGTGGCGGGGGACATCAGAATGGAGAAGGACCTGTAGGTGCGGCGCTGGTGGGCGCAGGCACAGACCACGCTGCCGGCCGTGTCAGACTGAGTCCTGCACGCCCTGCTGTCCCACCGCCTCTCGGCAGAGTGCCACCCCACACACTGCGCCTCCACGTGCTCCAGCTTATTCACCTTCTCAAAGGTGAGCAAAACTCTCTGCAGCTCCTCCGGCAGAGACACCGACAGCACCATCCCGTTCACAAACTCGGGGCCCAACCGAGTGCTCTCCATAACATCCCCGAGTGTTGGGAACGCGATGCTGATGGCTTTGGAAGCCCTGGGTAACTTCACAAGCTCTTCTTCCGGAATCACCACGTGCCCAGTGATGTTGCCTGCGTTGTTGAGCTCCATGGAAAAATCAAAGCTGGTTCCTGGAGTGTTTCTGTGTATGCTGTAGCCTTTTGTAGCAATGAAGGGCTCCTGTACACTTTCCGACCCGTTCCTTAGAAGAAGCTTCCCAGCAAACAAATTCACCGAGTCCAGCAATTCTGAACCAGCATTTCTGTCCTTTACAAAAGCCCAGTTGGAGATGATGGAGCTGTTTAGAATATGGTTTGCTATCCTGCTGTAGCTCTGAAACAAACATGAAAAATACAATTTATTTGGGTTTTTTATATTAGAAGAAACCAACTGTTATTTCAGTGGCAGAGCCTCCAGAAAGGCTCATTTAATTCACAGGTGATTTTTATAACAGGAATATTCCTTTTGACAGTGAACATGTTCCCCATGATCCATCCCTGTCCAACCCAAACATCTCACTACTAGAATTGTCCTATCCTCTTCATATCATAGATCAAAAGGTGACTGAATAAGCAAATACAAAGCAAAAATTCAGGACACCCTAGTTCTATTCCAGATGCTGACCTGCTGTGAAGGTCTGATTTACATCAGCCTCCCTGCATTTCTTTCCCCACCTCTGATTTCTGAATTCATCAGGAAAAGATCCCAGTTTTTGCTGTGCAACACATGACAACACAGCTGCAGCTCAGCACCTCCAAGTGTCATGCTGCAAAACTTTTGCTTTTAAATAAATTTAATTCACAGTATATTTTCATCACACATGAATAAGTCAAACATGTTTTCTGACAACAAAGCAATGGCTCACTCTGAAAACTCTTTCCAGGTGATATCTGTGTGACTTCCAGCCACCACTTCATTGGACATTTTTGGCCATAAGGACAAAACACTGCATGGATGCTCTAGAAATCTCAGCACCACCTCCCAAAGCCCATAAGGGTAAATACCTGCATTTTTGCTCTAGTGACATTGTCTGATAACAGCAGGGAAATCTTCTTTAGCAAATCCACTATATCAGCAATGTTTCCTGGAATGGCTGGTGAAGACAGGATATCTGGGATGATGCATGAAAAATCAGCTTGGCAGCTACTATTCCCATGGTCATCGGCACCAAAATGTTTTGGTACATCTCCAGGCTTCCCATGCCCTGGCTGCCCTCCTTCTACGAAAGGAAGATGTTCTCCAGCAACCCCATGTTCTCCAGAGCATGAAAGGAGTCCACTTTCAGATATCCTCTGGAGGGAGGAAAATACATTTGAGAAAATTAATGAATGAAAATGAAGCTACAGTTATAGCCGGGCAAGAGGTCCAATGCTGGGTGTGCAGAGAAAGTGCTGGTTGGGCTGAAAGCCAGGACCAAAGCTCACCTGAGAAAACACTGTGCTTGTACAACACACAAGAAGGAAGGGGCAAGAACTGAATGCAGTGAATTATTCTTGAAGTGACCTGAATTAAGTTCTTGCAATTGAGGAGGAGAATTTGTCATGAATCATGACTATTACAGACATTGGTGTTGTTCTTCTCAGATTCATCCTGGTTCTATGATTCCATGAAGTCAAAGCCTGTTATCAAAGGATTCTGTGTTTTGGGATCCCATCTTCTTCCCTTTGCTCAAGACTGAAAGTGTAGGGAGGGAGGGGCTGTCTTTGAAAGAAATTAAGAGCATAGGCCAAAGAAGGTGCGTAACAGTGACCTCACCTGAAAAAGGGACTGGACATCCAGGTTTGCACAGGCATCTGACAACATTTGCCACTTTCTGTCTTCACAGACAAAGCTTGTCTCCCCATGGAAAGAGGGAGAGCAAGGCTGAATACAAACAGCTCCATTGTCTTGGCAGGGAACGACATTTATACAGCCATCTGAAAAATAAATCAAGGAGATATTGTGAGACGCCACGCCATGGTCCATGAGGTGAATATCAGGGCTGTAAAGTAGGGACAACTGAAAGCATCTGACAAAGAGTGAAACAAGACACATAGTTATTCACTGTACCTTGCTCATTACCAGGCTTTGATTCCCTACCGAGAACCTGAAAAATAAGTGGAACATTTAAATAAATAACTTAAAAAATGATTCCTTGGCACAAACCAGAAAGGGTTTCAAGGGGAAAATAGTCCTTTTGAGGTCCACAATGCAGAGCTCATGGCCCCTTACTCACACAGACCAATCCAGAACTCTCTACTTAGTTTTCTCTCTAGATGGATTCAAGTTGGAGCCTTCTGCTGAAATGGCACACTGAGCTTGTGCACAGGATCACACAACTCCAGCAGTTATTCCTCAGTCAAAAAGCCTCTATTAAGCCCCAGTATTTCTCATGTTGATGAGAGCACGTGACTTGCTCATGTGATCGATATGACTTTTGCCATAAGATAATGCTAGAGTTGTACAAATACCAATAGCTGCTTTGTTCCTCTCCTGACTGGGAAGCAACCCCAAGGTGTCTGCAGAGCTCCTGCAGGCAGGAACACCTGCTGGAACTGTGTGTTGTACAGCCTGACACAATCCAGAACAGCTTCCACCACTGCTTGGTCAGCTGGGCCATCATCTACAACCAGTCAAACCTTCCAGTACTAAAGGGACCTACAGGAAGGCTGGAGAAGCGCTTTTCATAAGAGCATGGACTGTTAGAACAAGGAGGAATGGCATCAAACTGCCAGAGAATAGGTTCGGTTTAGATATCTGGAAGAAATTCTTTACTGTGAGGGTGGTGAGGCACTGGCACAGGTTGCCCCAGAGACATTGTGGATGCCCCATTGCTGGCAGTGTTCAAGGTTAGGTGAGATGGGGATTTGAGCAACCTGATCTAGTGGAACTCACCCTGAGAGCAGTGTTTGGTGTGGCCAGGAAGAAGTGCACAGCCCAAAGGAGCAGGCAGTGGACTACCCTCACATCCATTGTTGCACATTTGCTGCTTTCCTCCTGGAAGAAAAATGTTAAAGAAGTTTAGACTCTCTGTTTCCACTTTTTGAATGCAGTATGATTACTAGCAAGAAAGCAGCTAAACCTATGCCAAACACTGTCCTTACTGGCCTTGCAAGGTGATTTTTGGGCATTCATAATTTATTACCTTTACTGTGAATGATTTGTTAACTCTTTCCTAAAAAAAAAAAAAAGAAAAAAAAAAGAAAATCTGTCCAACACCGAAAGTTACTGCATTAAAAATTCACTGTAAACTGTGAGCTGGAGTGCTTATTAAAGCAGTTCAGCCAGTGGGTCCCTTTTGAAGTGATTTAAGACAGCTTTGCCTCTACTGGGTTCAACACTGCTGCTCTCCTTGGGCAGTTCCTGAGGAGACCTGCCATGTGAGGTAGGAAACTTGGGCACTCAGGGCTCGGATATCAAAAGCTAATAAACAAGGACCAGAATGAAGTAAAGAGTTACTTCCTCTGCAGAAGGATTAAGACCTCTGTTTCCTCCATGAAGTCTCCCCCTGGTCCTTGGTAAAAGCTAAACATCCTGGGATGCAACTCATTACAGGTGTATTCGTTGGGAGGAAAATAATCCAGTAAAAGGAATAAAGGAAAAACAATGTGTTAGATCAAACCTGATTATTACATGCTTCACATGTCCAAGGCAAAAGCAACAGCTGCTCTGCATTCAAAAGAATTGAGACACTGATCTTCTGTCACTGGATGTGTAAGTAGATTAGATCATTTACTAAAAAATAAAAAACATAAAACCAGTAAGCTAAAACACCAAAGCACAAAACAAATGCTCAGTTGCAAAGCAGGATGATGACTGGATTTCAGGAGATGGCAACATGAAAAAGCTCATCAAACCACCGTGCCTTGAAAGGATCTGCTCAGTTGTCCCCCAATACGCACTGACCAGCACAGATGATGCTGATCAGAAGCAGAAGGGTCCTGCACTAATGGAGCAGAGATGTGTTTTCCCACCAAGGAAACTCCAGGATCTCACCATCTGACAGCACACAGCTGGCTGCCCCTTTCATCTGTGACATTGGTGCACCTCGCTATGCTTCCAGATTTATGGGTTTTTTATTTAATTGTGAAATGATCATAAATGTAAGAGCTCGATGGATGCATTGAATTTCTAAGCTCACTCTAAAGGACAGCCTTGTGACAGCCCCTTGAATTCAACTAATTTAATTAGAAAAATCATTTTCCGGGTTAAAAGCTAGCAGCCATTAGCTCTTCTAAGGAAATAAAATGGATAAGGTAAAGCAAACCAAAATACTGGGATAAATATTGCCAAAGAGCAGGAGGTGGCTGGGAAACACCTACAGGTCTGAGGCAAAAGGTTGTATCGAATTCTTTTCCGATTTCTGCAATCATTAAATGTTGATTGCATGCATGTAGCCCTAATTCAATTCCACAGCTAGGAATCCTTGAGCTCATCATGTTTCACCATCAATTAATTCACATTCATTTTGTATTGAATCACCGATGGGGCTCCACCTAGGGCTGTTACCTTTGAGTGAGGCAGAAATCTGGGACACCTCCAGGTATCTCAGGCTCACAGAGATACTGCACAAAACACTGATCTCACTCAGCTGCATTACTTGACTCATCATAGAAACCTCCCAGTCTCAACCTCTGCAAGAACCTGCCAAGGAAACTACTGTGCAGCAACAGAAACTTGGAGCAAAACAAGTGATACAGCAGCAAGTCACTGCCTCTTTGGGAAAAAATGGGGATATAGTGACAGAGGGCCAAGTGAAAGCATATACAGCTAGTCCTGTTCCTCCAAAACATACAATTACAGAACTTCAGACAGAGGGTAACTTTTTTGAATCATAAACTATCTATTCCCATTAATTCCTGCCTTTTTAAGCAGCTGTAAACATGCTAATCCTCTCTTCCAGAGGATTCTGCTCCATCAGGACACAGGTACATGGGCAGCTGTATTGTCAATACCCTCTCACATGACAAGGACTTTCTGAGAGGACAATTCCACACCCACAGGTATCTCCCACACAGCTCAGGTGATTGTCACCAGCTGCTGATCCTCCTTCTTCAGCTCATTACAAAGCCAAGAGAAGGGAAAGAGCAAGGAGTGAGTGAATGGACACCGGTTACAAGAGAGCAAAGAGCCCCTTAAAACAGTAAAAGGTAAACTGATCACGTATTTAAAAAGTGATCCCTATGCTGGTTAATGCAACATAGCCTTAAAATCCAATCCCTTACTCTTTTAAACCTGTAGGTTTAAAACTGAAGTATTTTGTAAAATCCTACAAAACTATCCTCCTCTTTACCCTGAGCATGTTCTTAACTTCTGGCAGGATGCACAGCACAGCAGTCTGGCCCCATGTGGGCACAGCTACCAAAAGGCTCTGCCCAAGCAGTGACAACCGTGGGAGCTACAACCCCACATTGCTGGACCCAAGGTCTGTGGCCAAAGGGTTCTCCATCACCTGGAGTCACCTCTCTCCCCTCTCCTCCATTCCAGATGACAAATTAACTATAGTTAAGTTTACAGGGAAAACTATAAGCACACATACAAAACTAAGATTTATACTGACCTTGCCATAATTAGCTAGATAAATATGTTTTCCCAAAGAATACAAACTTGCACTGCATGTATTTTAACACTTATTAAAAATACTAAATGCAGTACTAAACTCCTCTATTAGTTTTAGGGCTTGAACAGCTATGATCACTTGCTATTGCTACCATTCAAGTTGAGGCTGAAGCAGGAGACTTTAGAGTATTCACCACGATTATCCAAGGATATAAAGTAAAGCTTTTAATTCTCCCAGAATGGTATTAGTTGTATTTTTAAAGGAATCACACTTGGAAAATGTGAATTTAAGTAAAGCAAGTTCTGAGAGTTCTATTTATAGTAACTTCAGCCATAAGAAAACTCCAGATTTTCTTAAAAGTCATGACACTGTGATTAGACACCAATTACAAAACCGCAAGGAAAAAAAAAATCAGAAGTAATTATTTCCACAGAGGCAAAGAGAACATAAACCAGAGGAAGTAAGTGCAAAGTAAATACAACCATAGCAATTAAATACATTTTAGATTATGAATGAACCAATTTCACAGACCACTGATAATTCCCAAGCAGTTCTGGAATAATGAAGTTCTGTGATGGTACTCACCGTTTTTAGAAGTCTGGATTTTACTTTAAGCAGAATTAGCCCAGCCAGAGATCCTCAAGTTATTAGAGGTGAGTGTCTAACCATTCATCTGCTGCCATCATGCCCCAGTCTCACTCTCAGCCTTACCCAGTGCTCCCTTGGGTGCTCTGATTCATTTGAAGTTTTCCCATGAAGAAATAACCTTAGGCATCAGCTGCTTCTTTTCTTGCCTGACTGGATTAACGCTGAGGAATCTGCAGATGACAATGAAGGTATTGCACTGCAAAATGACAAAACAAGTTACAAACACACCCACAAAACTGCCAGAATGCCACCTTTGCCAGGAGTCCACACCAATGAATCACACACCTGTGTGGTTGGTACCGTTCCTCCTGGTGGAGGAGGCAGCTTCTGCTCTTCTGTATTTCACAGTCACAGAAAGGCTTGGGTTGGAAGGGACCTTAAAGATCACCCAGTTCCAACCCTCTGCCATGGGCAGGGACACCTGCCAGGTTGCTCAAAGCACCATCTGACCTGACCATGAACACTTCCAGGGATGGAGCATCTGCAACTTCTCTGGGCAAGAGATCTTCTAAAGACCCCAAACTAAAATCCTATCAAGTTAATGCATCACCCTTTATAAATCCAAGATCACACTACTGACAGGAACACAGGTAAAAAGCTCAGTGAGTAATAACCTTTTCTTTAGGGCTACCCCAGTGTAAGTGGTGACAGCTGTCTGCTGAACCTTGTGCCACTGTTTGCTCTCCTAAATATCACCTCACCTCCAGCAGCCAGATTCCCAACAGCCAGTAACACAGCAAATATTTTATCACAACAGACAAGCAATTCCTAAAGTTCTTTCCACTAACTGCTCCTTTGAAAGAGATTTGGTCACTAACTTTTTCCACAGTCTTGCAATATGTTTACAGGGTTTCCTGAGATACTGTCATTTTGTTTGCTACCACAACTCCAATCACTCCTCAGCCACAGGCATGTCTCCACTTCTAGCCTAAAGGTAGGTCTCATTTACTGTTCTCATACACCCAGACTCACATCTCACATCAGCATCAAGCAGGAATTTAGCCAAGCACAATCAGACACAGCCAACACAACTCACCTGGGAAAGCTAAATTACTTGTACCTGACACAATACTAGATAGAGATGAATTAAAAAAAATTACCTCTAAGTAAGAAGGGCCAAATAAACAGATCACATGAAGGTATGGACACCTGTTTTAAATGGCTTCTTGCCCATGTTACCTGGAGCTGTGCTTCTACACACTCTCTGAACCTTTAGTTTGGTGGCAAAATTGAATGTCCCTTGATTGTCAAACACCTCCTCAACCTCAGCAATAGTCCTCTGAAGGACACAGAGACCAGCATCCTGCAACACTCAGACACACACATATGCTTCTTCCAGAAGGGAGAGCTGTGAATCTGTGCTCCCAGGGGGCTTGGAAAGATATTGAAACCATGACTTCCAGCAAGAGGGCACTCCAAACCCTGAACCAGGAGCACCAGGCTCACACTTTCCAAGCTGGTCGGGGTTGTTTGCATTCCTCAGGCTGGGAGGTGTGTGCCCAGGCACCCAAAGGGAGTGCCTTGTCTTCTCAGCTCTTGCAAAATCCAATTACTCAAGATCTACGACCAGCTGCTTCAATGCTGTGCTCTCTGCTTTCTCAGAGACCGGAAACATCTCAGGCAACTTTTAACAGCAGCCAAAAGGCAGCTGTGAAAATCTGTTTTTACCATTTCCTTTGGAAAGAGTTAACAGACTTCTGAAAATTTATGACTTTAATGAATACAAGGTATTTATTTAAAAGTTCAACAAATACTTTGCTACACAAGTCAAAGTCAAACCTTGCAATACATCACAGGTTTCCATCAGAAACTTCACTACCATGAAGCAACATTAATGAAAAAAATAACTTTGTGGAAAAAAATCAAATAATTATATCTGTAATTTTGGTATTTGTTTTTTTAACTATACTTTGCATGCAAACAAAAGCTTTTCAGAGAATCTTGTTAGGATTCAATAAAAACCTTAAGAGTTTAAAAATACCCTTTTGTGTTCTGTTCTTCATTTACCTTTTCCCTCATCCATATCCCTATTAAACATCCCATACCCCCAGTCTTCAGTTCCTCAGTATACACTTAAATGATTCAAACATGCATTTATCCGTGTTGCTGAGTGGCTACAGGGATCTTGAAAAGAGGTTCTGAAGATGCACACTAAGGTCACTTCAACATGAACCAATAGAGGAAATAAAGGGGGAAAGAAGAGATCCTGGGAAGTTAAAAAAATCCCAGTTACATTTGCAGAACAGCAGTAAACTTTCCAACTGTTTGGATCCTAAGCCATCCTGACAGTCAGGAACCACAGCATCCCAGTGAGCAAATGAAAATCTGAAAGCCTCAAAGAGGGACTCTATAAATACTTTGCTCCCACCCCCCAAACTCCTCCTGCAAAGAATTTAATGGCATACAAAATCATTCCTGAACAGAATGGAGCAGACATTTGAACAGGTTTTTGTAGTGATTTTATTTGCTGAGTTTGGATAGCATGCATCATTTTACAGCACTGGTATAAAGTCAGTGAAGCACACAGCTCTTGGGAACTTGTACTGTGGAATGTCTTCAAAACCATTACCCCTTCCCCTCCACTCCAGTATATAACACTAGCCGAAGACAGGACAGACATGTATCAGGGCAACTTCCTTATGACTAAAAATACTCATAGCAGCGACTTCTAAAGGAGGGTTTATTAAATCAAGTCATTGCACTTGGGTCATTTATTGCTATAGCGAACAAAGGCCATTAAATAACAAACACCTTCCATTTGTGGCTTTAACTGATTGTCTTGTTCTGTTCCTCCTCTACAAGCTCACACACACAGGCACAGTTTCTGCAGCGCAATCCATCCCAACGTTTGTTTCGTGCTCCAATCACAGTGAAGAGCTTGTATAACAAAACTGGGTATTCCATGAGGCTCCATCTTTGCTTTTCATCACCTGCTTTACAGGTAGGAATTCTAAGCAAGGGTTTAGTGTCTGACAAGAGGCATTACTGCTGCACGCAATCCCTCAATCTAAACACTTGGCTCAACCCTTCATTTGAGATGCATTTAGGCAATTCAAAGTTAAAAGCATTAATATTGAATCAGCTTATTAGCAATCTGACTAGCAAATATTACTCAATACCTGCATAGTATATTAATCAAATTTCAAGAACTTTTTAAATAAGCAATCAACAAACACCCTCCAACTGGCTTTTTGACATTTAGTATTTTATGATGTGGAAAAAGTACACTTTCAAGAAGTAACACTTCCATGTCACTTGAGCAAGTGACATACTAAATAATTACTATACTTATGACTACTCCCATGAATAGAAGCTTAATAACTTCTTTTATTGGTGAAGCTGCCAAACCATGTGGCATTCTTTTGTCATTTAAATTACAGCAGACCAAAAGGAGATGAGCTCATTACTAACAGAACTAATGCATTTGACTGGCTTTCTAAAGGTGTATGGGTTTTAATTCTTTAACCAAATGAATACAGCAATAAATACCATTATCTCCCATCACTTTGCATATTATTTGTATATTATTCTGCTGCAAGTGTTGAGCTCAGGGGTTAAAGACAATGGTAATCCACAAGATCTCAACCGTTTTCCATAAAATAAAGACACTGTCTTGGACACCAGCACAATGATGTTAAAGCAATTGTTCCAATCACTCAATAAAATACAAAGATGTTATTAAATTTAGAGGTACACAGTATACTGAGAAAGGTCATGGCATAAATATATAAATATTGAGACCTTTTGAGAGTATCAAAGTTCCAAGGGGATTTATTTGGAGACATATTATAAACAAAACCTGACTATTGTAAAAACAGATCAAGATGCATATTGAACCATTCCAAAGACCGATGACTTCAGTTTAGACACACGGCTGCACAGATGTTGTGACTTAAGGTTTGCTTTTCCATGCTGTTTGCTGTAGCATTTTAGGCACAACAGGTTAAGACTAGACTCGAGCCTTGTTTCTGTATTTCTTGCATTTTGTGGTTTTAAAAGTTTGTTGTGTTTTTTTTTTTAATAATTCCACGGTTCAATCCTAAATCCCTTTTTTAATCCCATAGTGCAAGTGACAAACCGTTCTGCTGAACTGCTCGGATTAGATAATCCGTTCTCACTACAATGCATAGGAGTTTCACCTGCTTCATTGCACTAACAAATTCCTATCTCATTACTCAACTCATAAACAGTATAGTATTAATATTCTCACTGCAGACAGGCACAACAGCATAACCCTGGGTGAGACTGCCAAAATTATACAAATATCATATATTCCCTTTTGCATGTAGGGGAAAAGTAGTGACTACAATTACAATACAGTTATTCCACCCCTCCCAATAGACTATTTTACAGATTAGTTGCAAAGATAGATCACCCTATTTATAGTATAGATCTCTTTAAAAATTCAGCTACAGGTATTCCATAAAAATCTATTAAGAATTCCCTCTCCTTTCTATACAGATTCAGTAGTATTTTCTAGCAAACCAAAAAAAATAAGGTCTGCAATTCCAGCACAGTAAGAAATAAGGCCTCTTTTATATTGGCAAAAAAATTACACCATTATTCTTTTTGTTTTCTTATTTCTCTGAATATAAGACTATATTCCTTTTTTAACTACATTTTTTTCTTTAAGACTGTAGAACACCAGTATCCATCATGAAATAAAGAGTCAGTTCTCCTTGTGTTCAGATTTGAATTCCTGGCGAGTTAAAAACATGAGTCCATAGCGCTCATGTAGACATCACTGCTTTCTTCAGTTTTTCTATTTCAAGCTGAAAAATGGACATTTTGAAAAGAAAGAAAGTCAATATTTAAGTAGCAATAAATGAAAGTCTTCAGAGCTTTCACCAAAGTTTTTCAAATACCCTGAAGTAAATATTGTAACATTGCTGCGTTTGACAGATCAATGTTTACAGCTGACTTTGTACTACCATGTAGCTAAACAAACAGGGACTTAAAATCATTAACAATTTGCCTACAGTTCTGGTACATCTTGTTGGATAAACTCATTCTGAATAAGGCAAAGCTGGGTTATGGGAGCACTTGACATGTCCCCATGTGATGCTGCATCATCACTTCAGAATAACCCCCTTAAACAGCCTTCATACCAAGCACTGTGCCATGATTAAATTGTATTTCTTCAAATGGACTCAGAGGATACCTGGAAGTTACCTCTTCTTCATCCCCAGTGCATATTTAAGGCAACTGCACTCATTGCTTTAGAGACACACTGAAAAGTGGACTCATCAGAGGTTGTTCTCAAGTGCCAAAAGTATATTTGTAGCCAGTAAGATGTATTACTTCACAAATAAAATACCCTTTTGTACCAGACTGAAATAATTTCTTACAATGAGCTCATCTTATTAACTACTTAATGGCATCATACTGCAATGCAGGTAGTGTTCTTCATCAATAAATTGAGGAGTGGTGCTCATTCACAGGGAAATTTTTCAGATGCATTCTGCTCTTTTGGCAAATTATGCACTTTTAATATTTAAATAGTTAATTAAAAATTTAGAGAAGTTTACTTTTGCCCTGTTTTTCTTTTGATTACCTAAAGTAAATTTGTCTTTTAACCTTACCTGTCTCTCTTGGAGTATGTCCAGCTGGACATATTTCTAGCAATTCCAAACTTAACGCTTATCTCAACAGCCACAGATGTTGTTACAAATAATATTCCAGATAAAGAAAGATGAATTTAGATCATCTATATACATCCAACTGCCTTGTGAGGCATTCATTCAGCCCCACACTAACACAGCAACACAAAACAAGACTGAACAGGTTTGTTAAGACTTCCTGTGACATCAAATTCCAAAAGAATGCCTAAACACTTCTGAACTGCCCATCCCTTCCCAAGCTGGTAACATTACCTCCAGATTACTTCGCAACAGCTTCTCTTCTTCCAAATCCTTCTTTAGTTTTTCCAGTTCTCTCCTAATAGCAAAAATACCAGAAATACAAGTTAGTGGTGGGGAGGGGAATAACCTTCACAATTACTGAGGACTCAGGCCTTGTTTAAATTTTACAAGTGCAATTCACATAACAAGGTAAATGCCCACTAGGGAACTATTACTCAAATCTGTTGGACCAGGAGCTTTCACCAACTCCCAATATTTTTTACCTGTCACTGTTCACCTATACCTAATTTTAAATCACAATCTTAAGTAGGCTACTTAAAAGTTTGTACTGTGTTTTAACCTGTAAAGTTGAATAAAATAACATGGCAACTTCTACACAGAGGACAAATTACTTAGCAAACTCCTAAAACACACTTTATTTCATAATTATGTTCAAGCAAGAAAGTGCAAATTATCATCAAGTTGCTGAGGATCTAGTTCATTAATCTTCAAAACTCATTATTTACTAGTTTGCTTTGGAGACCAGCTGATTATGATGCTTAATAACCTTTCAAATGTTCAGTGTAAAAGTCAGTGTAATTAACACCAGCCATTACTGAGATATTACCAAAATGAGTATCTGTGCCATGACAATAAAACCAGAAGTGAATTTCCTGCAGATTGATCTTTACTATGTTTACTCAAACACCAGTTACATTTTTTTTCTTCATTATTCTCCAATCACAACTCTACCCACCCACCCACGATGGTGTCACCATTATCACCAGTTTGAAGAGCTTAGTAATATCTTTACTACCAGTCACATCAATACTGCAAGTACTTGTGCACAGTGTTACACAAGAGCAGCACATGTACTTATGTACCACAAAAAATAACCTACTTTTCCTTACAATGAAAGCACAAACTCTTTGAGAAATACTTTCAAAAAGCTGTAGTGAATGCAGGAGTGCACAGTAGGAGGGAAAAAATGTGTGTAGATTCCAAAAACATTCTGACATCAAATTTCTCTGTATTTAGGACATTGAGATAGATCAACTTTGAAAGGAAATTTCTAAATTAATATTAATATATTATTATCATAAAATAGTTTTGTTACTTTTCAGTCTGGTATTAAAGAGTTTGTCTATCTACCCCTTTTCAGATTGAGAAAGATATTTACCCGTGTTCTTTCCTCAGTGCGTCTACTAAACCCATCAAATCATTAATCTGAGTCCTCAGCTCTTCCACAGAAATTTTTTCATCATCTGTTTCTCCTTTAAGTTGGATGTCTCCAGGTAAAAAGTCGAGTATGACAGAACTTGGTCTCTGAGATGTAACTGGGCTGAATGCAGATGGCTGAAAAACCAGATCAGTAGAAAGCTAAGAAATTAAATCTTTAGGAACTGCCCACTTAGAGCACACAGACTGTACCAGGATGAGAGCTAAACATGCACAAGTTTCCTTCATTTTCTACCTGAAAGGTAAAAAACATTGCCCAGTTCAAATGTACTACTGTAGTATATGAGATAGTTATTTTATACAGCTTTTAGGTAAGGATTTCCCGGAGGTTCCCATGGTCACTAAGAAAGTCCTCACACTGCAGTTCTCCACACTTATATAAAATGTGTTTTCATGAAGCCCATTGGATCATTATGAATAAACTTTTGCACACTTTGCTGATCTGCTCAGTTGTTCTGTCTGTCAGGAGACTAAAAGCTGAGCAGACATGGAGGTTATTTAGCAAATACCACCTAATTTTATGTGACCTGATACAGTAGCTCTCATCAGAACTGATGCACTATAGTAGAAACGAACTTCACACTAAATTTACTATAAACTTATACTAAATGACACAGGTCCCTGGCACTTAAATACAATCACTGGCATTTAGATGGTTGCATCAATCAATACTGGAAATGCAAGCAAGATGAACAGAACACCAAGTTGGAACTCCTCTATCTCTTTGGTATCATCATACCTTCTTTGTTTCAACTGGCTTTGGTTTGGCACATTCTTCTTCTTTCTGCACCTTCAAATTTTTTTCTGGACTCTCATTTTGACTTGCCTGGTAAACCATTCATAAAAAATGAAAAGGTTTTCAGAATTAAAAGAAAATAGAAGCAAATTAAATAAAAATAACTAAAAAAAACCCCACAAAAACTAAAAAAAAAAAAAACCACAACAAAAAAACAAACAACCTGTCACAAGTTTCTAAAGATGCAATAGCAAAGACCAAAAGAATAACAAAACTTAAATTGCTAGACTAGCAGACTTCTCTGTCCCTGCCAGTCAGAACTTCCCTTCCCCACATTCAGCTAAACTTAACACAGGAATCTTGGACAGGATTTCAAGCATATCTGCAATACTTAAGTCCTTGATGCTTCCATAAAACACAAGTGGGCAGTAACTGTCAGTGGCAGGTGGCATGACTGAACTAGACAACATCCAGTGACAAAACCTGATTTCAAGGACTCTGTACCACCTCTGTGGCATTTTGCTCTCAGTAAATGGTTCACAGGAGTGTTTCCCAGTGTAGTCCTGTTTCCTAAAGTTAGTTAGCAGCTCACTGGTAGAAACACCCCCCCAGAATACTCACAGGACTGCTATTGAATCGTGAGGGCAGCCTTCTACCAGGCATCTTGGGCCTGTTTGCAGTCGGGTGTGACAGATTATCTGAGGTAGCTATTACATCATCAAAGCTTAACAGATCTAGAAAAAGATGAAAACAAAGACCACCATCAAGACCAGAAGGTTTAGCTGTGCTAAGACAAAAAAAATAAATAAATAAGAATTACTATTTCAAAGATTTTCAGCATATACATGTGAGCCACATGAAACAACTACATGACTGACATATCTGGGAAACTGTATTTTCCCCCTTGAAAAATGTTAGGAGTTAATTCAAGTAGGATTTAAATTCCAGTGATGAACAGAAGTGGCAGCCTAAAACAGACTTAACAAGTAACTGCAGGAAAATATACGTATGATTTCCTTGAAGAGCTGCCATATTCAACTACTTGAGAGCATATTTGCTTGTCACTGCACTTGCATGAGAGACATGAAAATGCAAGTTTAGTGACTAAGGCAAGAATAAAAGTAACATAGTAAAGTACACACTGGTGTCCTCCATACATTGGTGACAGAAAGTTAATGACATTAACTACACAGATTTCTGTGCAGAGAAGTTTTTTCATATGCAGTATCTAAAGACAATACACAACTGCATGAAATCTGTGATAAAACACTTCAAAACTCCATTCTCATACTTCACTAAATCCTACAGATTTCTTGGTTCATTAGTTTCTTTATGTTCACAGCTCTAGGTAAACTCTCAGATCAGCAGAAATGCTTTATGTCCTCTGGGAAGAGGCAACTTTGGGGAAAAAGACTGCTAATAGAAAGAACTGAACACAACTAATCTAATAACATAACTACGTACTTCACCTACATAACAACTGGACTTCTTAACCATTTCACCACAAGAATAAATATACTTACCTGGCAACAGATGGGTAGTGAGATTGAGTTGTGGTTTTTATTTAAGCATTGACATAAGATTACAGTTATTATGTGTCATTTTACAACCCAAATTCATCACTTATTTTGTAGACTATAACTAATAACGCCACATAGCATTTACTACAAGCACCAAAAGTAATACTTCAGATTTTGGGGTTGATGTTTTTTTGTGACCTCTGATTCTTACGTGACATGATGACTTAGTGAGCAGAACCTACAATACTTCTTTCTCTATGTTCTCATTCATTTTGAATCTAGAGCAAGAGGTCAGATAAGAAAAAGACCCTAAAAACACCAAGCCAGACTATTCATACCCCTTCAGTGTCTGGATGACTTAAAATTGTCTGATTAATGCAAGTTTTACTCACACATTGCCAAAGCTCATTTATATCTGTAGGTAGTAAGTTTTCCACTGAATGTTTTATTTGATTTTAGTATTTTCTCTGCATTAACATCCTTGAAGTCCTTAAAACATTCCCCTCTTTTACACAGCCCTGATCAGATCATCTTCATCACCCATTCCCTTGTTGAAATGAAAGCATTTATAACACTACCTATTACCGATCAGTTTTGCTGCTTTTTACTTCTATTAAAGAGAATGTCAAGACAGTCTTTTGCAAACATGCAATCATATCTGCAATTAAAAAAGCGGGGAAGAAAAATAAAGAAGGAAGAAAGAGAAGAGTGATGAATGGCAAGCGGCTGATGGAAAAGAGGATGAGGGGGAAATAAATGTGGAAGGATTTCTGTTGTCGTCTGTGCCAGTAAAATATTTAATTTAATGCAAGACAAGCAACAGTGACCAAGGGAGATATCTGCATGGGTCTTTATTCAATTATCAGTAATCCTAGAGTACTAACGCAGTACAGAATGGTTTAGGTTGGAAGGGACCTTAAAGATACCTCATTCCACCCCCTGCCGTGGGCAGGGACACCTTCCACTAGATCAGGTGACCAAAAGGTAAATCAGGGTTTACATTAGTTAGGTATTATTAAAAAGCTAACAAGAAAAACATATATGCCTTTTCCCCAATCTCAGTAATTTCTGACTTTAAACAAATCTTCTTTTGCCATTCTGCAGAAATAAGAAATCATTTGGCAGGAAATTTAAGTAAGATTTATAAACCGAGTTGCTATCATAATTGTAATGCCAGCCCTGTCTCCATGAACAAAGTAAACATCAGACATAGTAAGAATATTAAGAACTTATTAAAAATAATGTGATGTTCTGGAAAAAAATCACAATATTTCACAAGGCTTGACAACAAAGACTGCTACAGTCTTGAACTGTAAATTATTTAAATATAAATGGTGGGACAACACCAAAGCCAAGAATTTTTTCCATGTTTCTAGGAGCTTCTAAAGAAAATTGTTACACCTCAGAGAGCTGCTCAGCATTAAAATATTACCAGTAGATTACAGTTAGGAGAGAATTCTGACTGCACTTGCATTTTCATTTTTACCTCTCCATTGGTAGGGAAGAAGTTAAAACACAGGTTGGTGGGGATTTGGGTATGTGTTTTTTTGTGGTGGTTGTGGGTTGGTTGGCTGGTCTCTTTACAGATACACAGGGTTCATTTTTAGTTACTTTAAGAGAAAATTAAACCAATAAACCATTAAGCCAATATATTGATGAAACCCATTGAAATTCACAGTTTACACCCATTTCAATCAAAAAAGTGATTATCAATTAAGATTCTTACAGCCTGTGAATAACTGTTAAAGGCAATTCTACCACAGAAAAGAGCAATACCACACATCTGGGGATACTTTGGGCCAAAACAGGATTTTAAGGCTGAGCAAGAGCACCTTTCTTTCTAGGAAGATGAGCTAAGCTTAAACAGTTACACAGGATGGATAATTAGAAATGTGTCTCCTGCAAGCTTACCATGGATCCATCACAGAGCTGTTAGAGGAGCTTTGATATCATTAGGTCAGAGGTTTTGTTAGATTTGTGAACACTTTGTATTCGTAGCAGTTTGCCTTACAAAGCCTTCTGAAGGGGTGTCTAAAGAAATTATAGTTCCACCATCTCATGTGGCTGATTTAAATACCCATGATGGAAGTGACATTTATCCAGTATTTTAGAAGACACAAACTCACATTAACCTGCAGAATAAGAAGATGGCAGCCCTTTCTCCTATTCCTCATCTTGCTGAGATTTCACCCACCAAAATTTAGGGGACAGATATAAGCCGTAAAATATTTCAATGAGCAGTCAAGCAATAGTAAGGTATTTGCTACAATTAAGAATGTGACTAATACAGAACTTTCAAAACTACTGTTTTATAAGACTCATGATACTAACTAACCAACACTAGTGGATCCAGTGCCTAAAGGCTTCATAATTGCAAAATTTATGTGCACAGAATGATAAAGCCCTTCAACCTACATATACCAGGAGTGCTAAAGGTACGGAACACATTTCACTACAAACAAACACTAGGTTTGGCTTATCAACAGCTGAACTGTAAGTTTTTTCTTACTTTGCTTTAATCCCCACAAATTCCTCATTGAAAAGTATATTTAAAGTAACTTCTTCTTTACCTGCTAAGGAAAACAGGCATTCAAACAAACAAAAAATGCATTTTAAATAGAACCCCAAAATTCTACTACCAATAACTGCAACTGAAAATCACGCTTATGATGTTAAGAAGAGGATATGTGTATGGCATAAAGCATTTGGATTTCCTTAGAGATTGTTATCTTACCAAAATGGAGAAGGGTAGGGTAATTTCCTGACACGTAAGAAGGGAAACATGGCAAACAGGATAGGAAACAAAATCTGGAAAGAAAAGTCAAGGAGAGGAATGTCTAGAAAAAGATTCTGAACAAAAAAAATTATTTTACAAAGCAGGAAAAAGAAACATTTGTAGAAGAAACAGAATTGTTTTACATGTTCAGCATGCCAGTATTACAGCTTTAGTCTTTTACAGTACTTGATTCTAATCCATCAGAGAAACATTTATGCACTTTTTCAAATAATGCTTCCAGAGGAGCTGTTTCAAAGTGATTGGTGTTCCTGAGTGGTTTTGAGCATTTATCCTTATCTCATGGCTGGGGGCCTAATTTTGTTGTGCAGTAGGTTGTTTTTTTCCTTATGGAATATTTACAGCTTCTCCTTATGCTAAATTAAAAGTGGCTAAACTTACTAAGTTGCAAAAAAAACAGAACCCATATTTAAAAATACATTGATTTTCTAAAAATTAATTTCCTTCAGGATCATAATGTAAAGGTGGGGAGAAGAAGTAAAAATAAAGACTCTGGTAGAGCAGTTGCCAGCACCATCCATACATCTTCCCTCATCTTTTAGTAGCTCTTCTGGTTATGCTAAGATTAAACAGTCTTAAACTTTATCTAAGGACCCAACATCTTTTGAGCTTTATATAGCCTTGGCTGCACAGAGTACTATGTCTTTAGCAGCAGAGTATATACCAAGAAATAGAGCATGAGATTCATTACATTTTACTGGCAGGAATTTGGACTAGTCTCTTTCCACAAGAGTAGTAAAACTAGAAGTGACTCGTGCAGATTGTTTTAAGGAATGTCAGTTTGACATAATAGAGGATTTTTGAAACTTTCCTTTACTAGCAGCTCCTTGAGCTTCTCAGTGCTGCATCCCCACGTGGACTGCCCGAGCCAGACAAGGGTCACTGAACAGACCTCACTCACAAGCTTGTTTTGTTCCTCTGTCCACTGCACCATCTAGGTGTTAAAAACTTTAATTTCTCCATAAGCCTGCATAAACTTGTGTTAACAAGACAGAATTCATAACTTACTTTTTTTTAAATCTCTATAAAAATAAGGGTGTTTATAGATATGAACACTTAATATCACAGCTACTATGTTACCACTCGGGTTGTTGAAGATGTCAAGATAATTGCACATAAAGAAAAAAGATATTCCATCTGTTTTCATAGGGAGCTTTTTCCTGAGGTTAAGTAATACTGTGCTATTTATCTAACACAATCCCAGAATCACAGAGTGGTTTGGGTTGGAAGGGACCTTAAAGATCATCTCATTTCAACCCCCCTGCCATGGGCAGGGGCACCTTCCACTAGTCCAGGTTGCTCCAAGCCCTGTCCAACCTGGCCTTGAACACTGCCAGGGATGGGGCAGCCACAGCTTCTCTGGGCAACCTGTGCCAGGGCCTCCCCATCCTCAAAGTTAACAATATTTGTCTAGTATCTAATGTGAGCAGTAGGACAAGGCTTACATTTTAAGGCTAGGTTTGCATTCCCCTTTCATCTCTCAGCTTATTTTGGCCTGAAAGTCTTTCTTCCATACCCTCACTCAAACTCATCTCTAAATAGAGGCAATAGTTGAACTGCCAATTTGAAACCTTTAAGACAAGGCATAAATTTTCTGGGAAATAAAAACTTATTCTTTAGGGTATCACTGATAGTATTTGCAGTATTTCCAGGATATATGGCTACCTGGTAAAGTCCAGCTTTTTGTGGATCAGAAAAATGTAATCCTTGTATTACAAACATACATGAACTAATCTTCATTCATACAAAGCATTTACGCTAGGAAGCACATTTTAAAATGCTTAATAAAAGAGTACTCTTGTCTATTCATAAACTGCTTCAGTTTATCTAATGCATTATTTTTATCTTCCAGATGAATTTATTACACTTTAGGACCAACTATTCTACAACCAGAATATAATAATTGGCCTAAAAAAATAAATTAATCAAGCTATACTGTTTTAAAATTTATTACTACTAAAACCCATTTTGAGATGAAAAGCTGTTTTTGAGATATGCAAGACAAATACTGCAAGTACAATTCATTAAAGCTTTTTCTACCGTGGTTAATCACACAAGTAATTTAGAGTTCAGAAAAATATGCCCACAGCAGGTGACCTCTGCCTAAGAGACACAGAGAATTCTTCTATTCGTTGCACTGTCAGTAAAGGACAAAATGTAACTCAGAGTCTCATCATCAAATGTGGGTGCTTTAACCAATAAGGTTTTTACTGGATGTATCTAGAATGAAAGAGATGCCAGGTTTGGCTCAGGGTGCATTAAGCAAAGCCATAAGCATGAAATTCAAATGTACAATGCTCCATGCTGGCCCAAATTTAAGGTATGATAAAGTCATAATCTAGAATAGCTCTGAACTTAAGAAGGCTGAAAGGTAACAGCATCACTAAAAATACACGAGTTAGCTAGAAAAGCAAAAGTTATCTGAAATGCAATAGCAGAACAAACAGAACCAGTCAATAAGAAACACAACTTCATAAAAACTCAAGATAAAAGTGGCAGCTAAAAAACATGCATTCAAATTAGAAGAACAAACCATTAGCTGATTTCCCCCTTCCTGTCCACTGTTACAACCCAGAGCTCATCACCTACCTCCAAATACCCTGCTGACTCATCCCTTCCTGACTTACCTTCAGCTATCTACAGCAGTGCTAAAAACCTACACTTTCCACTGAACAGGCAAAACTGCACTCAGTGGTATTTTGAGTAAATGACCTTAAAAGCTTATTCCAACCCTGTAAAACACTGCAATCCAAAAAAAGGACAAAAAAGAACGTTTCATTCTTTTCTTACCTGATTCTTTAGAGCTCTTTACCACAAGTGAATCTACCTCTACTGATTTTGGTCTAAGTGGTAATGGTTCAGAGTCTAACTTTGGTTTTGGTACTGGCTCAACTTCAGATTTCGGTCGAAGAGAAACAACTTCTCCATTAGTTCTGTAGTAAGAAAAAAAATGACAAAACATACCTCGTCAAGAGATTAAATAGTTTTACAGTGAAGCATTACAAGTATTAGAAGTATACTGAAAAATTTTGGTAGATTTTATCATCTTCTAAAGCCTTGGTGAAAACCAAGTCTTTTGATTTTCTACTCCTACAAAAGCCAATTTTGCAGAGCTCTCAAACATGTATAAACCACTTATGAAAACAATCCAGGACTTTTACTACAGGGCACACTTTGGCACTTCAGTCCAAATATTACACTTCAGAAAACAAGCGAGCTGAATAACATCTTCAGTAATATCTCTTGAAATCATTCAGAATCTGACTTCTGAAATAAAAAAAAATATCTTCCTGTACAGAAAAAAAACCTGCCCAGAATAATAATATTTCTTCCTGGTTACAGAATAAACTACCCTGCATATATGGCTTTTATTCTATCATGCATTCTTTGCATATCTGCTCACATCATCACAAAAATTTAAAAAAAACACCAACCAAAAACCCCAAAGAAATCAAGTCCCACCAAAACAAATAAACAAAAAAGAAGAGACAACATTTTGCTTTACAATTCCTGATGTCACAAACCCTTGCTGACTGGGCCTGATCATCTGGCTGTCCTGTATGTGACCAGTTGGCACCTTCAATGCCATCCCTGTCATTAATTTCCCTCCCAAAGCCCTTATTTGGAAGTTTTACTGCGGCAGAAAGAGACAGCAGCCTTATCTTCCTAGAACAATTTCAAACTTTCAGACATTTAAATAGCTCTAAGATTTAACTGTTTCAATTACTAAAGGCAACAGCCCTTTATTTAACTGCAGATGTAGATCTGCTTCAGAGTCGTAATTATTTTATAAACAAGAGAACATGACTTGTGGTTTAAAAAAAGAAAACAATCTTTACTTGGGAAAGTCTCCAAAATAGCAAGTGCATATATAACACAATTCTGTACTGAAAAGGTATTTAGGTGCAAGCTCTTTGAAATAGCAGCTGTCTGCTCCTTTATTAGCACAAGGCCAAGTGCATCATGACCTTACTTTCTCAAGGTTCTTTCAAGCCAACTAAACATCCCAAGAGGACAGTTACCCACCAGCAGTTTATTTACAGTTCTGGGTAAGGATCTAGCAAATACTTTGAAGGAGAAAGAAAGGAAAACTGTGTGGGAGATTGCACTGATGCAAAATTAGTCTTAGAGAAACACTATAAATAACTGTTTCAAATTCATAGAAAAAAAAGTGGATATAAAAGAACTATTTATCCCTCTTTGTCCAGTAACCCAGCTGAGAAGGCCCAAGAGACTGAATGTGCTTCTGTAGTGGTTTTTCCCCCAGGTGAAAACATGAGCCACACTGAGTGCCTTTAGCACAGGTACTATCTGTGCTCAGTTCCTCCTTTCCATCTATCTTGTCCTATACAAAGTGCTGAAGCATTGAACACTGAGGCAGCTCAAATCTTCAGGGTATTTTTGAACACAATAATAAATTCTCAAGGGCCGTGTTCTCAGATTCTTTTAGACCACCCTGCTACTGTAGCTACAGATTCTGTATCCTGGAACAGGCTTAAAAAAGCAGCCCCCAGCTGTGTGACTTCATCTGGCCACTGATGCTGTGATACTGACTCTGAGATGGATGTGATGTCTTCAACAATCTAGAAGGTTTAAATTCACATTGATAAAGACTTGGAAAACCAAGACATTGGCTTGTGTAGGGCGAAACTGACCCTTGCATCCTTCTGAGCCTTAAAACACACATTTCTTCCCACCTCAGCCATGAAGGAAGATCAAACAACAAACCAAATAAAATGTACTCAGTGTATGCAGCTTAAGTCATACTCACTTGGGTGCAGGTGATGGCAAACCAGGCTTATCCGGACGCTTTGGGTGCAGAAGTCCTGCTCTCAGTAAGCTGTTAGACTTGCTTGGAGGAATAGGCTTCTTGGGTGGAACTTGAGGAGCTTGTGGTTTCAAAGGCTTCTGATCCAAAGCTCCCTTTTCATCTGACAAAATAAATTACTATTTTAAAAACCCCATGTTGTCTAGAATTCTTACACCACTAATCAATTAGAAAGCAACTGTTGCCAGAAACACCACCCTTGAAGATCAAAGTGAAAAACAGATATGCAAGTGTCTTGAGTGATGCCTCATCAAAACACACAAATTACTTACTGAACTTAAAAACATAAAGAAAGCAAAATGTCTCTCTACTGGCATGAAACCACAGTGAGAAATTATGGATCACATTATCACACCACAGATGACAGCTAAGAACCAAGAATCTCTGTACTGCTACTGCTTTAGCTTTTCTATGAATTCACTTTATCTCCTTTCAAAAAGATAGGGTTTGGTTTTCATTTTATTGTAACCAGACTTCTTCTACACACACAAGCAGCATAATTATCCAGGGAAAAAAAGGGGGGGAAATGGGTATTTATCTAAATAGATGAATTTATTTTAGGTAAAATCTACCTTCCTATAAATAGACAGGAATTAAGTATGGATAATCAAACAAAAAAAAGTTAAATTTATTTTTCAGTGACTGCATGACCTAATTGAATAGTCTGGAGGAGCTGACATATTACAGGGACACTGAAAAATTCAACCTGCTTCTACAAGTATTAGTTGAATACTTTTCAACCCATGTTGCCTAATCCTACTCTGTGGAATATCCAGAGCACACCCTCTACTTTTCCCTGTAAAACTATAGTACAGTTCAGTCAGGCAAGCACAAAGTACTGAGAATTTTAAAAAATAATTGTTAGGTTAAAGCAAGGGTTACAGTTCTTTACAGTTACTGCCCTTTTAGGGCAGTAAATCAGTAAAATGGGATGAAGAGTGACCTTCAGCTTTGATTCTCCCCATCCTCCCCTTCTACAACTTTGCTTTTAACCAAGTATTGATCTAATGTAAAATGTTTGCATATGGTATGGATTTGGGAGCAGGGGTGGATATTTGCCTCTGCTCCATGCCAGCTAAGTGCCTGAGCTGCCAAGTCTGTGACTGATTTCCTTTGGACAAGTCCTGCAGCCACTGAGTGTCAATCCTCCAACCCTAAAATGGGAAAAGGACAATTTTCTTTCACAGGAATCTCTGGAAGCAAACAGACCCTAGTGCTACTTCTGCCAAAAGCACTGTCCAGGGCAGAACTGCCCTCCTGCTTTGGGACACTTGAACATCAGCAGGAGATATGAACAAAAATCCTAAATTGCTTGGCAACACCTTCTAGCCTCTACTAGCATGGAGTTAAAAAACCAGGACACTGAAGCAGTGGAAGGATTTGCCACACGGTGGTGCTGGCTGCCCTGGGTAAAGCGTCCCTTAGCAGCACCAGCCACTCCTGTACACAACATTTACACTTCTAATGCCCAACAGCAGCCAGTAATAACTGCAGATCAATTGACTTTATTTAAGCTGTGCTGAACACAAGCTGGGAATTACCCCTTTAGCTTTTAAGAATAAGCGAGTTCATAAACAGGGCAGAAAAAGTGATGCCATTGAATTTTTATTCCTGAATTCTTATCTGTCAGTTTTCCCTTCAACTACTCCCACTCAAAATCTGAATATAAAAACTGCCTACAGCTAAGTGGAAAAAGTTAATACCAGAAGTCAAGGTTCACCATGAGCACAGAAACTGGACATTTCTGCTGGACAAAATGACATGCCTCTTTCTTGGATTTTCCTCCTAAATGAGAAAGAGGGTTGGCTTAAAAAGGAGTAGTTTAGTAATGAAAATAAAGATATTAATCTGGAAACATTTCCAAACTGACAAAAATTTCTACATGACACCACTAAGTATCCTTTACTATAAATACAGAAATGTCAGTAGTACTGTTTTTAATTTTTTATCACAATTAAAGGCAGATTTATTAGCCTCCCAATAGGCATAAAAAAATTAACATGGTTTGATAGCTTGTGATTAGAGCTGCTCAATTAAAAGTATTTTTAAAAAAACTAATTACAGAATAATTTCATACTTAGTGAGTTTAATAACTGGTATTAACATGGTTATTCTTCCACAAGTACCACTGCACTGATAGATGGACATATCTTCCAGTAAAACATGACTGTTATTTAAAAAAGTAACTTTTAAGGCTTGACCTGAAACTGAAAACAGGACAAACTTTTCCTCCCATCACTTCCTACACCTCAGTAAAGGTTTTCTACCTTAAGTGATTTTTCAGAAGCTTTCATGTTCCTAAGTACTTCAGATGGTGTCACTCAGTATTTTTTTTCCTATATTCCTCCATGAATAGTTGAGCTCAGCTACGGAAAGGTTAACACCACAGTACAAACACAACCAGGCTAAAATTAAACTTACTTCAGTTGAAAAGAATTTAAAAAGAGACCAGTGATCAAAATTTCTGGAATCATACGGTTGACCTCAATTCTCACCTAGAGATATTGCTCCAACAGATAAAAATAATTTGTTTGCTCTCATAGAGAGCAAACAGAGCTGACTTTAAAAAGTGTTTTTCATATACAACACCTGAGAGGGTGCTTTGTTTAAAATGGAGGTTATAAAAACTTCTCAAGGAAGCCAAGAAACCCATGGAGCAGGCTCACTGGTAGAAAGGCTGGTCAGCCACAGTTCACCATTCACAGAACAGTGTGGGTTTGTAACTGGGTTAAGCTGCACTAACATCAGAATTTCTTATACAAGGCCCAACCAGCACGTTTAAGCTTCCCACTTTTAAACACGATCAAAACAGTTTGACTTGGCAAGTTTTTGGGACATGGAAAGAAGCCTTTTAGAAATGTGCTTGGGTGACAAAAGCAGCTTTTCTTCTGAGAAAAAAAAAAAAACGAAGAAAGTACCCTTTAAATTTCAAGAATAGAGCAGTAAATGTCTCCAAATTCTGCAGAACTTGAAAACATGGAGTACGTCAAGAATTAACAGGAAAAGAAATCTCTGTTTCTGAGCACTGTGACTGTAACGTGTCTAAGGAGTGTTGCAACTGTTCTGTGCAGCTGTTTCAAAACCGTTTTGATCAGAGACTGATTTTGGCCAAAACTGCAGTCACTGTCGCAGAACTACCCTTACATTGATTTAATTTAACTATGTTATTGTGCAGTGAGGTAACTAATTTTCAAAATGTAATGCAATAAACAAGAAATAAACATTTCGAAAGAGCGTAGCTGTTGTTCTAACCTCACCAAAGATAATCCTGTAATATCACAAACACAACGACTTCAGTAGATGGTATCAAGAGAGTCTGTATGATGTCTCCTGAACAGGGAGTCTATTGCTAGAGCAGCCAAGCCAAAAACTGTAATTCGTTTACAAGAGCATGGTCTGAAAATCCACTATGAAGAAAACAGGTCTCACCTTTTTCTTCAGGCCTCAAAGAAGGGAATTTCTTCTCTCCAGTTGGCAATTCAGGCTTTGGAGCTGAATTAAAAAGCAAAACATAGACATTTCTCAAAGAGCTTTAATTATCTTGGTCACTAACTAAAAATAAGATACACCAAGCTGTGTTTATATTTTCTCATTTGCAAGGAGTGTAGTACTATTTATAAACACTCACTTGAGCCCAGAAAATGGCAAGCCTGTATTAAAATGTTTCCAAAGCAGGCTCCATCATAATTTGGAAAAATATACAGCAGCAGCAAAACACAAAGCATGAAAAGTAAACTCAAGATGTGACTAAGGGTGGCTGCATTACTAGGAAATACAAAGGTACTTCTGAATTTTCATTTGAAGTCATGCACTGCTTCTGAAGTTTAGTATTTCCTCAGACATACATGTATCACATACCTGGACTTTTAACTGGAGGTGGAGGTTTCTTTGGCTTCTGCAAAACAAAGAAAGAAAAAGGAGTCAAACAAACAAGCAAACAGATATTCTCTACCCAAGACAGCCTCATTTGTCTTTTGTTTTGCATACTGTAACTTCAAGCTTGTTTATTAGTTGATTTCAAAGTATTTCAGAAAGGAGGCAATCAATTCAGACAGGAAACACAAAGAGCTGGAATAATTCCTCTGATATCTCCCAGACAACCCATTGCAAAAACAGGAAAAAAATGCAGGTTCCCTCAAATCAGATCAGTGTTCCAGTAACATGCATAAGCAGCAGAGGGGCAAAGAACTAATATGCAAGTATTACATCTTTCCTAGTCCAGAGAATTGCTCTGAGCACACTCACTTTAATTTCAACATGTAAACCTCAATCTTAGTTAGTGCAATGTCAATCTGAAAGAGTAACCAAGTAACTTTTTGAACCAAAAATTGTCCCTTTCACTACAACAAAAAAGAAGTTTCTAAATTAACTATTAATCAGTTCAATTGATATACAAATTACAAGTGTAAGAAAAAAATAATTAGCAGCATTTGTCTTATGAACACTGCAGTTACATGAAAAATATTGCTTTGAGTTTCCTTATCACTGTATATTTAAGTGGGAATGAGGGTAAAACTACTCCACACATTAAAAATTTACAAAGTATCACAATGCAACAGTTTTATGTGGAAATTGACTGTTTTGAAACAGAGTCACTCACGACTTTCACTTCCCTTAAAGTGACACAATTGAATTTCAATCTCTCTCCTGCTGGAAGGGGACTGGCACCTCTCAGGACAGATCTCAGCCATTCATGCTCGGAACCTGATCCATGAAATTGCCCTAGAAGAGGTGCCTTGTACTAAGGACGAGACTCACTAAAAGAATTTCACAAAAGCCTACAAAACCACTTGCTCTTTATACAAAAGCTGCTGAAACCATATGGGCTCAATCTAACATGGCCCCTCAAAGAAATGACTCTTAGTTGGTATTTTTAAAACAGTTGCTATGGATGGATTTCACTTTTGTGTCCCCAGTGCTATTGAATAAGCTTTTCTTAAATGCAGCAAGATTTTATTCCAACATGTGAAATGTAATTAAACAAGGAGGGGGAACCATATCCCATTTCTTTCTCTGGTTTCAGAGGACACAAAAGGAAGCAAACTTAAGTAACAAGACTGTATTTTCTTCCTTTCCCACAAAAGCAACTACATTATCCAGCTGTGCAGCATTGCTTTCTCCTTCAAAACCAATTACACTGAGAGTTCAACATCAACGTGCCATTATATGATTCTGATCTGTGCTTTTATTAAGTTGATATCAAATAGCCAATTATAATAATCAGCCATCCGGTGCCTTGAACCTCAAAGCTGCTCAGTGCAAGGTGAATCCCTGCACTGAGGCACAGGACACAAAGCAGAGTAAAGGATCAAAGCAAGGTCTGTCTACAGGAAATGCTGCTTATGATAAAGGAATGATTTTTTTCCCCCCCTCTCTCAAGGCAGCAATTCTGCATTGTGAAACAGTGACACCACCCACTCCTCAAATCAAGTCACTTCTATTTTACAGCTGAGAAGCCATCTGAGAAGAAACTGCTGACTTGGGGTAAGTAGATTTTCTGTGTATGTGGGGCAACTTGGGTTAAATGATAAATCAGTAACTCCTGATCTGAAGCTGAACCCATCCCACCTGGAGATGACTTACGTTTGTGAATTAAGAGAACCATCTTTGCTACACAAACTCGACAGAACCAAAACATCACACTGATCTCAGCAACAACAAAAAAAAAAGTACAATGAGAATCATAATTACAAGATCAAGGAGTACCACAGGAAAACATGTATGTCTGCAAGTTAGCACATGAGATGGTGAAAAAAATATCCCTACATTCCACCCAAATATTATCCTTCACACACTGTAACCTACTGGTAAGGTTTGACATGGAAAAATCCCAGTCAGTCCCAGAGGGATCATTCAGCTTTTTGTAAACAGAGTTACTTAAGGACTTCAGAAGGAAGATACCAACTGCTTATGTCCTTTCAAAACTGTAAGGATTTAACTCAGTAATCAGTAACACATAACATCATATTATCAGAGCTATATCCTTTTCTGTATGACCTAATTATTCTCATAAATTAGAGTTCATCTGGAAAAGCATGCCTCAGGTTAATATTTAAGGACAAGTTTAAAAGATTAACCTTTACATCTTTCTTCTTTGATGCAGCTAAGTCAAAATAAAGGTAAAACTGCCACAACTGTAATATTTTAAGCAGCACAGAATGCTGTGAGTTCCTTCATTCTTCATATTTTCATGAATACCTTTTTGTGATAGTGAATGACACATGTAAGAACTTACAGGGAAGTCTTTATCAGACTCTTGTATTTGAACAGCAAAGTTATCTGGGAAGACTCCTTCTTTACCATTGAGTTCTCCTTTCCACCAGCCTGGCTCTCCAGTGTCCTAAAAAAAACAACAGGTCATTTCAATCAATATTTACTTTTCCCTCAGAACAGATACAGTTACAGGAACAACTTTTTTCCTTTTACACACAACGTTGCTCTGAAATACTGAGTTTACAAGAGCACCTTGGCCACCTTAGGAATGGGAAACAGCTACAGATCAGATCAGGTTTGGTCAGTTTTTGTTTTCTAAAAAGCAGGGTGAAATGATATTACATATATAAGATAAGGGCATAAGGATAAGATCTGCAAAGGGAAGGAAAGTACACAAACCCAGTTATGACCCAATGCACATTTGTTTTTCTCAGCTTCCTTGACCAACAAGTTATTCACTAAATACTTCAAATATTATTGGAGTGATACACAATTCTATTACATAAAAGTGACTCTGATGTGGTGGATCAGCTCCACTGGTCTGAAAAGGGTGAAGATGCAAAAGGATTTTTTCCCTACCTAGGGAAAAACTAACTATATCAAGACAAAAGAAAATAATGGAGAATTAATTCAGTGGAACGAAATTCATTACATGATGTTACTGATCAAGGTCTTTGTAACAGAAGGTATGATGTTATTGGAGTACTTTAGCAGCATAAACACCTCTGGGCCTCAGATCCAAAACTCTGCAGATGTCACTCCAGCATATAAATCCAAGTGGATTACAGCTGATTTGTGCCACTATGAGCAGCACCAAGTAGGTCATCCCAAGTTCAGAACACGAGGACAATTTCAGCACTCGGTTCTGCTGAGACAGTGAACAGGGCAAGGAGTACGGGAAAAACATCAAATATCTTTAAAAAGTCCCACCCTGTATAAAAGTAAAGGAAGAAACAACATGATAAAAGACCTGAATAGGTGATTAGTGCTGAAAGCAAGAGTTCGCAAAAGTTTTCTTTCATTTTTCCCTCTGTCAGCCTTTGTATTAAGTACCACAGTCCAATGTCTGAACAGTGTGCAGCTGTGAATGGGATAAGGCATCTGCTACTAAACTCCACTTGGCCAGTGCTGAGGTGTAGTAGAGAGCCAGAGGCAACTCATGGAAAACTATCATCTGCAGACCAAACAGAAAAGAAATGGCCAAGGGGGACAGGCTTTACACAAAGTCTAAGCGCTGAAAGAAAAATCCCAGAATTACAGAACAGTTTGGGTTGGAAGGGACCTTAAAGATCCTCCAGTTCAAGCCTCCTGCCAAGGGCAGGGATGCCACTCCCTAGACCAGGTTGCTCAGGGCCCCATCCAGCCTGACCTTGAGCACTTCCAGGGATGGGGCATCCACAATCTCTCTGGCAAAATACCTTAACACTGGGCAAGACCAAAACCCTGGTCTGAGGCAGCCACCTGGAAGTTACATCAATACACTCAGGCTTCAGAAGATGGTTTTGGAGGGAGAGCTCTGCTCTGGACAGCTCTTCTTGGTTCCACTTTGGACCAGCGTATGCTTTGAATAAATTAAACAGCCAGAGATGCAAAAGATTTAGTGAAGATGGGGCAAGGACTGCTGTGTTTAAAAGAATGCCTTTCACAACTACTCTTTTCCACTGAAATTACAGTCAATGATGCTCATAGTATCAATTTTCTTGCTGAGAAAAAAGTGGCCATCTTTTCCATAAAATTAAAACCCTCCTAAAGAGAAAGAAGTATTAGTTTTCTTCTGAAACTCTGTGAAAGTTGAAGATGAAATTTTCTACTTTTTTTTTTTTTTTTTAGGAAAGTCATTATTCCTCAATATAGCACCATATAAACCAGAAAAGACTGCAGAGTACTGGAGGGAAATTAGATACGGGTAGGTTAATATCCTCTTCAGAATCAACTCTGCAACAAGATGATCTAACAAAAAGGTCCTTCCAGCATTCAACACAAATGAGAACATTCAACTAAACAAGCACGCTTCTCTACATAGCCAGACAGTATCACTAACTTCTGTATGGTTATTCTGAAATACCAGGTACCTCTAACACCTGGACTTCATTCAACTACTGAAAACATTTGCTCAGATTTTTTCATAACACCTACATCAAAATCAGTAAATACAGATTTTAATTTCTCACCTTTTGACACAACAATACTTTTCAACTACCACCTCCAGGTCAGCCTGATACATCACCAGAGAAAAAGAACAAGTTCTGAAGGTAAAAGAGCTCTTTGCAAAACTTTTCCACTTTTCTCACTGAAAAGGCATTTGGTACTGGGTGCACACTGATCCCCCTGGCCTTTCAGGACTCCAAGATAATCTCCCACTCTGGAACAATCCTTAAAGTCATCTGTATCTCCACCAAGTGTAGAAGCAAAAAGCTGCCTGTCACATGAGACATATCAGTCCACAGGAGTATCTACTCCAACAGACTCTCCTGCTTTCACAGTTCACACCTTACCCACCTGTACAAAATCCACAAAAGCTACACACGTGGTTAGAGCACACCAAACTTTCTTACCTTACTGATTATTTGAATGATCTCGCCTTCCTTAAAGCTGAGTTCATCATTTGAGCCTTCATAGGAAAATATTGTCCTGCAATATTCCTTGGCTGAAACAAAACAGCACAATTAATTTGGATACCATGAGTAATAACATACGTAAATACCAGCTCACTTATGCTGTCTGAGAGCTGAGAAATTAACACTATGATCACACTTCCCTTCTAAACCAACCACCCAAGACTGCTTTATGAATGTTCAATATGCTCTTCTTATCACAAGAAAAATAAGATTATGTATTTATAAAGCAATGGAGATAAATCTTTGTGACGTCAGGAGTAAAAGCCCCAAATTATCTTTTTCACAAAGTAATTTACTTCAAATCCTCTGATTCCAGAGGGAGAAAAGAGGACTTAGAAGTGTAACGGTTCAATTTTAATAGACCATCTAGCCCTCCCCATAGCACTGTATTTTTAGTTTTGAGCCACTTTAAATAAAAATGGTTTCAACCTTAAGAGTTTACATGTATTTTCTCAAAATTGATCTAAATTTAAAATGTGCATCCCAATTAAATACAAGCACTTGTTTTCAGGTGACATCCTTTATCAATAAGTAAAACTACAGAAACTTCAAGTACTTCAAGCATCAGACTGAAATTCTGCAGTGAAACCAAGTAACTGAAGCAAAGGCATTCCTTGGCTAAGCACCTGAAACCAGAGCTCATCTGAGTGATCAACTCAGTCACAGCCTCTTCTACAATAGCAGAAAGAATTCTTTGCGTTTGGAACAGTTCAAAACTAATCCATTTAAAACTGTGATAAAGATTCAGGTGGAAAAGCAGAAGGATTTTTTTTTTCCTTTCCCATGTCAGAACAAAAACAACATGAGAAAGGCCAAAATACATAAACACAGAATGTTTAACCCCAGAAGAGTTAAAATAATCTAGTGGATAAAAGGTTGAATTTCTGTATATGAAGCATTAAGGAAGAGGAAGCAAACAGAAGGGACTCAAATGCGCTGCCGTAACCCATCAGGTGTTTGGCACTGACAACACACACAGGTTGAGCAGCACAACATCCAGTCACCATGAGAATCACCTGCAATTCTTAATGACAGCCTTTGGCTGGGTGGTAGGAAGATAAACAAGTGAGTTGCAGTCAAATCTTTTTGCTGTTGGTACATTTTGTTTAATAAAGATACATATCTTTAGTTTAAAAATGAGCAAATTGTATTCTCAAATAAAAATCTACCATAGTCAGTGACAACCACTATGTTAAAATGCCAAAGCCCGCCAAGGTTGAGAGATAGATATACAGATATCTATGTGATTCTACAATACATATCTAACCATATGAGTACTCCTAGGTACAAGCACTTGTATCATTTTGCTGCCTTATCTAGTGATCAAAAATGCTCAGCTATATATTGACTAACCTGTGGTTTGTGAAGAATTACAGAACCATAAGAACCACGTCAACGAGAAGAATGTTAAAACTGAGGTCCAAACAAACAAAAATTACACTGACTCAAAAAAAAAAAGGGAAAAAAAAAAGCCAGGAAGCCAGGTACACAACAAATATTGGTCAAATTTGAGGATTTTATTCAGTAGTAATGAATAAATGGAATACGTTTTGCCACATCCAGATTCTGTAAAAAGAGATGCATTTCCTCACTGCCTGGCAAGTTGGCCAGTATAATCCTTATCTCCTCTCCTCCTCCAAGCACTTCTCACATGCATCAAGCCCCACAACAGACAAAAAATGGTGCCAGAAAGGGGAACTTTCACTCTTCTGCAGGAAGGCTGGAGACTGGGAGTCCTGCACCCTGCCAAGGCCCCCACGTGCTGGGCTGTGAACCCCAGCTTTCAGCACCACCAAGAAGCCCAGCCATGTATGTAAAGAGTATGCACAATCTGCCACTTTAGCATCTTATTTTGTGAGCCTGGTATTCTGACAGTAGTAAAGATGAATAAAGAGTCCAGTTTAACTTTGAAGCATTTAAACTTCAGGAAGTATTTTTAAGAAAAGATAGTTTAAAACTGAGCCTTTTCCAGAGAGTTGAGACTAACAATACAGTAGCAGAAATCACAAATATTGTATCCTAACATAATGGGGGGAAAGAGGGGTCAAATTGTGATTATTTTACTTTTTAAAGAAAATATTTTTACATACTTGTGCCAGAGGCTAAAAAAATCTTCACTAGTCTAAACATTTCAGAGATCTTTATTTATCTGCTAACAGATGAACAGTTTATTTTAAACTTGGTCTCTCAAAACTGAGGATGAGTTACATAAACTATAATACGGTCTGTATTGAAATAAAAACACTAAGAAAGAAAAACAAGCTTTTCTCCTAAGGTTATAAGATGCTCCTATGTGGTGCCTGTAGGGTATTATCTACTGATGTTCTCTTACAGCTTTTATTACTGCATATTTAAATTCCTCTCTGACGTATTTGTTTCCCTGGGAAGCAGAGACCCACCAGAAGGGCTACCAAGTCTCTACCAGTTTCTCTCGTCTTAGCATGAGATGCACCTGAAATTATGAAACGAGCTAAATACTGAATGTTCTGGGTATTCAGCACTGAATCCTCAAGATTTTTTAGGCAGTTAATTTTTATGCAAAGTTTTAAACAAATCAAATTTCACAACTCTCAGGGCTGCACATTGTCTTGCTGGCTCTTACAGCAATAGCACTGGAAAGGTTTAAAGGCAAGATGTTCAGTTTTCTAATTTCTGCAAATTATGCATTCCAGAGAAAACAACACACCAAAATAAGGTATTTCCACATAAAACAAAAATATACTTGAAATTACAATACAGAAGTTGAAAAAAATGTCTCCTCTGGAACCAGGGAAATGAGCTGTTTACACATCACATAATCAAAGGTAATTTGTTATATGGGGTTGGCACTCCCATAAGATGCTTGGGGTTGGCTTAAAAGTATCTCTCTAGATAAAACTATGCAACTTGGTAGCTAAATGAAGTAATAAATTCTTAGAGATGATAAAAATGAAAAATAAAAAAGCACTATAAACAGAACCACAATGGAACTGGATTATCAAGGGAATAGACTTCAACACAACACCAACTTCTTGATGCAAGAAACTTTGCACAGAGTTATGACAGCACAGTACCACTTTCACAGTAAATCCTGAGCCCAGAAAGCGGATTCTATAACCTAGGGACAGAAATTGTGTTGGGAGACTGTTCCATGGAAATAGGTCTCCAGCAGCCCACGGGAACACAAAGCCAGGTAGGGAGTAAATCACTTTGAACACATCAACAGAAAATTAATGCAAAGGGACTGTTGCAATAGAACTTCATACCCCAGACTGTTTTTGTCCTGGGAGACAACCCTACAAGTGTTTTTGATTCTTTTTCTACAGAAATGTAAGCAAAAATTTCTTTAGACTTTTTTGCATTTGCAAAACTCCTCAAAGATACAGAACATTACACAAACCCCCAGCATAAAGTTTTAGATTTTTACACACCAAAAAAGTGACGACCAAATACTTTAAGAAAGGACTACATGTAAGATATAAATGTCCACCAGCCTTACCTTTTGGTTTACTTTCAGCTTCTGATTTTATTACTTCTGGTGAGTTTTCACCTTTCGTTATACTGGGAAAATGAATTAGCTTTGATCCAGGAGGATGGGTGGGTAACGGCTGTATGAAGGGAAGAGAACCTTGTTAACAAAAATTCTTTACAGATTTTATTTTTGATTCCATTTTTCATTAGCTGAGGTGATAAAAATTACTATCTCCAGGAGATTCAATGAGCTCTCCCATTAAGCACTTATCTTACTGCAGTTACTTCATTACAGACACTGCAATTAGACTTTGTCTACTGATTAAAGACAGAGCACAGCTTTCAAACTGGAAGTCTCAGGACAGGGCCAATGTGCTTCAGCAACTGCTTTTCAGTAGTTCCAGGTGTTACTCTCCCATTAGCCTGAAAATTGCCTCCTCCAGCACAAAACAGAAGCAGTTATTTAACAGCTCTTCTCAGAGGAACTCCCTAACCATGCTTACTTTGTACCGGAATAAAGCAGGAATATTCAGCAGCCACACACCACCTCAGACAATCAGTTTTAACTACTCAGCCAAATGTAAGAGCACATGAAAACCCATCCCAGCCTCCCTTCACTCTTAGCAATTTGTACAAAACAGAACAGGTGTCACCACAGACTTCTCCTGAAGGAAAAGAACACCGTAACTTTCAGAGTTAACACCTAAGCAAAACAAATGTTACAGTACTTTTTTATAACTTTTTCCCCAGAAGACTTACTGAGCTGCCAGACATTCTGACAGCCTCAGCTGCATCCACTTCTTCACAGCCCAAGGAGCTACAAACACAGAGTATGATCTTACAGTCAGTACTTACCTGAGCAGCCCTAACAGCAGTACTGATGTGAAAAATCCCACTGCCTTTAGTTACTCTGTTCATTTTATGTTCAACTTTGCAGATTCTCTACTGTCAGGGAAACTAGACTTACTGTCCCCAAAACCAGACAATGCCTGTAGGCTTGTGTTTGGTACCTCTGTCATACCATGGAGGAAGTCACAGTCACTTGGGATGTTCCTGGAGGACATATGCAATTTAACTCTCTCCAGAATGGTATATGAAGGAAGCACTAAAATAACCCACCTATGAGATTAAACACTTCCAACATAGAAATAGTTCTCTACATTTCCCCCTTCCAAAATGAGACACTGTTAGAAGACAGGAAGTTTAGGCAGGCCAGGTATAAATAGCCTGAACCCAGGCAGGATGCTGGGACCAGCTGAAACAATCTCCTGGAGCAGCCTAAATGCCCCTGAGCACTTCATATAGATCAGTGCTCAGCCATCCTGTGCTGAACAGTCTCTGAATTTCCCAAGAGAAAAGAGCCTTCTCTACTCTAGACAGCTTTATTTTTTTTTTAGCTTACTGGCTTAAAGACAGAATGCCCTTCCAGCTTCCCTTCATCTAACCCCAAAGCACATTAAGCACAAATCCAAGAAAGCCATCTATTTTCGCAAGACCTTCATGAGAATTATTTCCCTTGGGCTCTTCATGTTGTTCTGTAAGTCTGTCCACCATTGGGATGACTTTGGCAGCAAGTGTAAGTGGAATATTAAGTGCTAAACTAAAATGTTTGTTTCTTTGTCATTAGGCTATACAAAACTATTTTCTCACTTCATTTCCTCTCTTGATGAGAAATGGCCTACTAGAGCTTTCCAGACAAGCCAGCCAACAAAACAGAGCACCAGCATGTTTTATTGTTTATACACAGTCAAATACAACAACTCAGAAGGTCTGAGCAGACCTCATATTAACTGAGCAGAATCTACACAGGCTCTTTATACTCCCATGTAACAAGGCAGCAAGTAGGGAAATGCCTTTTGAACAATCAGTCTCATGAGAAGAAGGCAAATTGAAAGCCAGGTCCTGAAGACCTAGTCTAACAGCATTCACATGAAGATGTAGTGATCCCACAGACTCCCACTTCAAGAAACAAAGTTTGTAGAGTTATGAGGAAAATCAATGTGCCTTCACAGAACCACAGAATGGTTTGAGCTGGAAGGGACTTAAAAATTATCATCCAAGTCCAACCCCCTGCCATGGGCAGGAACACCTTTCACTGGATCAGGTTACTCAAAGCCCCATCCAGCCTGGCCTTGAACAATTCCAATGATGGGGCAACCACAACTTATCTGGGCAACCTGTTCCAGCATCTCACCTCTCTCACCATAAAGTACAACTACTTTATCTCCCCTCTCTTCGTCCTAAGTCTTCCCTCCTTCAGTTGAAAGCCATTGCCCCTTGACCTGCCACCACAGACCTCAGTAAAGTCTCTCTCAAATGCATTGAAAGGATGCAACAAGGTCTGCCAGGAACCTTCTATTCTCTGAGCTAAACAATATCTTCTGTAGGAGGTAACATTCTGCAAACCTTAAACAGAAGGAAACATAATTTTATTTTCTGAATCCTCTGATGTTTTGACTGGACCAGAACCAAAGAGGACACACATCACATCACTGCTCTTAGCATTGCTATTGAGAGAAAACAGGTTCAAGAAAGCCTCTGTCCTTACCCTCCTTCCAGGGATTCAACTCCCCTTTTGCCCTACACCATTACAGTTATTTCCATAACATAAGAGGAAAACAAATCAGTCAGCAAAACAGCATTACCAATAACAGACAAAGAATTGAAATGGACAAAGGCCTTAAAAGCTTTCCTGAACTCACCACCTGAGTCAAATCCAAAACACTAGACTATCTCAGCTGCCTTTAATTGATCAAAAGCTAAAAATCCACATGTAAGTTCTTGAAAAAAAATAAATGAGAAGTTCAAGATAAAGGACGGAGAATAGTTGTTGTGCTCCCAAGAGGTAAGAGCACTCTCAGGTTCAGATCAAAATAAAACTGAAACTACAGCAATTCCACAATCTTCACGTTATCTGCTCTCTCATAAGCTCCATTAAGTTCAGAATAAAGAATAAAAGTGCTCTTTTTTCCCCACTCACTCATAAAAAAATGGGGAAAAGAAAAAAATGAGGATGCAAAATTCTAAAACTGTATTTTTCAGGCCTACATTATCAGTAGTTTATGGAGCCAAAAGCTTGGCAACATTTACTGAAGGTAATGACAGCTGACACCTTGAACAGCAACCTCAACATCCAACAAAACTTGGAAGAAAACCCCAAACACACCCAAATGCAATGAAACCCCAAACTATTCCTTGTTTTAAAAGACAAGTTTGACTCGCACAAGACTGAACAGTCTTGTCCCAGACCACAGACAAAGTCTGTTACAAGGAGAATTATGAGGGACCTCACACTATAGATGTGTTTGAAAACTCATTATGTCTTACACCACATGGCTCTGAAACGAATATTTTTCTATCAGCTTGGTTTTCCATCTCTAATGTTTTAAATGCCAAGACATTTTAAGAGAGCTTTAGGAGTCAATGTTAAATATAATTCACTATGAATCGAGTCAGAGAAGATTTGTTTTGTTTTATAGGCAAGAGCCCTATGAGATGATTATGGTCAGAGTCCACATTTCTTAAATTATTTTTACAGGAAACCCCAAAATAATAATAGGTACTGCCACAAACCTTATCTTGCTTTTTATCCTCTGACTCATTACTGGATAATCTTGTTTTAAGTTTCACCGAGCCTTCTTTAAAGATATCCCCAAACCCAACACCTCGGATTTTCTTTGGCTGTGCTGGTCCCAATGCAGGTTCACCCCCATTTCCTGGAGAGGTCACAGGTGAGGTAGGACTATTGAAAACAGGCTCTGAAAGTAAAATGAGTAACAAAACGTTATTTTAATAACTGAAATTATTTATTTGCTTATTTATTATTATTTCTGGGGGAAAAAGTGGAAGCCACACAGCTGTGTGTACTGCTCTGTTAAACAGCTTTTCTAGGAGCATCACTATAGCTGTAATACCTTATATTTGTCCTAGTTTAACATTTAACATAAGACCAATTGAAATGACACCAGTATTGCACTGATTACTCTGGCAACTGATCACTAATATTTTTTGCTATTTCAATTATCACTCAGGCTCCATGGCCTTTTAACATCAATGTTTTCCATTAGTTTTATGAAATACCACTTATGTAGTCTCTGAAAATGGGTTTTAGTCCAACATTTAAAAGCTTCTCATTTGCAGAGCTGCAGCCACAGAAAGTGATGATCAATAAAGGGCCATAATGAATCCAACCACGTTCCAAGAGCCACAGGAAAATACAGTGTCTCAGTGGTAGATGATGCCTCTCAAGGCACCAAAGTGAAACCTTTCCTATTGCTCAAAATGCAAATAGATAATACAACTATTTAAGACTGTTTTAATCTTTCGGTTTTAGGGGGCAACATTTATCCACCCCCCAAAAATGTATTTCAGAGAACTTAACTTTGGTGTTGGGAACTTTGAGATTCTGTTGAGGTTTACAAACTAGTATTCATAGGTAAAGTATTTTTACATGCAGAATTCCAGGAGACAGTCACATGAAAACAGACAGGTTTTATAAATCAAAGTCAAAATAGCCTCCACATCTTTTAGCATTTGGATTAAGTTCTCTTTAGCCTGTGCATGTTTGGAAACTGCAATAAAGATTAAAGCCTATTCCCTCTACTATAAATTTAAGATATATTGATACCATGAAGGTACACTGCTCTTGACTTAGGATTCTCACCTTTCCTCTACCCAGTTGCTCTTCACTTAGCTATATCCTCCTCAGATAAATAAAAGGATTGCTAGACGTCTCACTGATGAGAAAAGTCCAGGTTACATGTCTGAATTACCACAGCTGACTGAATGAGGCAGTGACTGTTTCTCAGGAGTGAGAAGGGAACTAAGAGATACTCAAGATCTTGTCTGTGCAAGTCCTGAGCATTAAATATAAATCCTGGGAGGCTGGGGGGCTGAAAACCATAAGCTGTTAGTTACTGACAGAAAATACAGTTACTTCAAATTACTGTTCCATCTCACTGATCTCAGTATTCAGGAATTAAGACCAACACATACCCATCTGTAAATTCATCTCATCAGACCCCACTAAACTCAAGGAACTTGACCTCCAAGCAGACAGCCACTGAGCTATCTGGGACTTCAAACAACTCCTGTTTTATGCTACAGCAATTATTTCCACAATTTACACACAAAAAAAAAAATCTAAGCCAGACCCTTCTTCCCTATGTCTGAGCAAATCCTTGTTTGAAACAACACATATTGAACATCTTGTAAATGAGCGTGCACATTACCACAAGGTTAATAAAAAAAAAAAATCACTTTTCCCCTTGAACATCACACAGCTGTCTTTAAGAATCAATTAACTCCTGTTATGATGTTCCCAAAAAACACTCCTAATTCCAGCAGTATCGTATCACAAGTCCCGAGCCATCCAACAGGTTTTTGTAGACTGAAATGTTTCTAAAGTGCATTTTCCAGGGAACAAAATAATTGCCTGTAAAGCACAGGCCTGCTTGGCACTACGGAGCACTCAACTGTTCAGTCACAGACTGTCTGCTTCTGCCCCAGCTGCAGAGTCATAGCCAGAAAGGAACAGCTAAATGCAAATTCTGCCTTAAAAACATTTTGTTGTTAGACTAAAACATAATGAAGAACCAGAGCTCCCTTCACCAGGGCCCATTTTAAGTTGAGGCTCTCCCTACGGTTTTGATTCAATTTAAGTTTTAATTCTCAAATGATTTTGTTAAACACTTTAGTTTTCCGTGTTAGAGAACTCAGGTCTGTGAGAACAAGACTGGAAAAAAGCTACTAAACAGAAAAATAGTTTTTTATCTAATACTAATAAAGATCAACTCTGAACATGACAAATCTTCTAATGATAAAATGCAGACCACGTATTTGGAAGATCAAGACCCTGACTGCAATTTTATTTGAAGTGTATTGGGAGCAAGACAGGTATCTTCATACTCAGCATCAACACTTTCCAGAATGAAACTAAACACTTACCGTTCTTAGGAAGCTTGAATTCTTTACAACTTCTCTTGTACTACAACCATAACACTTCAAATCATAACACAAGCTCTAAAATCACTTTGCTGATGGTTTACAACAAACAGAACACCACCTGTGTCATCCACAGCATCCTGTGTTTCTCCATCTTCTGTTGATTCCAACTCTTTCACAAAGTTTGAAGGAAACAACCCTGCCCTGCCATTCAGTGTTCCACTCCACCAGCCTTCTTCCACCTGTATAGAAACATTTAGCACATTACAAGATATCAATAGAGCAAGAGGAAATTCCTATCAATTCGATGCATATTTCCCTTATAAAACTCTACAAACAAGTTTGGGAAAGTTCAAACAATCAACATTTCTTTATAAAGAAACCTACCAAAGATGTAGAAACAGTAGGCAAAAAGAACAGGGAAACAATTTACTGTGACTTCTATCACTACAGCCATGATCCTATAACATGAGATTAGCCCCATCCCATTTAATTCAGAAAAGCAACAAAATGTTCATCAACTTTCCAAAGGTAAGACAGAGTAACAGGCATTGCATATCCAACAGAACAAAAAAATAGTAAACTATTTAGGAAACAAAGGTGAAACTTTTAGCCTGGCTTTCTATGGAAATTTTTAAGTATGTTCGTTGTCCCTCTGTCTTTTCCTCTGTCCTCTCCCGTTTCCAGCAGTCCTGCTCCCACTGGCCTGGCATCCACTGAGCAGCTTCACAATTCCCATCAAAAGACACAAGTTTCAAAGCTGTAATTTCTACAGATAATATTGGGTAGAACAGAGAAAAGTCCTTAAGGGCATCACAGAGTAGTGGAAAGCTGTCCATTCCTTCTAGGAGGAGGCAGCTGGCTGAGCAGGCTCCATCTGTGTCACAGGTGCAGGACCATCCCATCTGAGCTGGCCAGCCAGGAAAGGTAGCTGAGTCCACAAGGATTTTGTGGTGGCACACAGCAGTCCTAAGGACAAAAGTCTGTTGGATGCCAAATTTTGTTGGCTTTGTTATTCACAAAACAACTCACTTTTGTACTGGAAAGGAACTTTTTCAGGAATTAGGGAGCATAATGACTAACGCTCAGTTTGTGCTTGAATTCTTCATGTCTTGTTTACATTGAAATACTCCAAAATTTAATGGAATGTTTATCAGGAATAACCTACAGTCCAAAGCAGAACAAAGCAAGAACTGGGCATGCAGAGGTGACAGGGTAAAATGATGCCAACAGACTAAGAACTGTGCTCTTCAAATTTATGAACAGTTTTCAAAATGTCTTAAAAAAATTCAATCTGTTTACCTAATGGGCATTATTTAAAAATCCTAAGACAAATTTTCTAAATCTTTACTTTCAGTTGCCTTGTTTTCGGTCTGGAAAGCTGTTTTTAAGAAAGAAAAGCAACAGGGAAAGGAAAAAAGCAAACCAAACAGCAGCTGTTTACATTGTCTTTTTTTAGCCTTGTTTTGTAGGTCACTACGCCTGACACACAGGCACAGTTTTAAACGCCAGCCCACCTCCAGGCAAGCAAAGCATATCCAGAACCTGGCAGTGCAGAGACAGGCAATGAAAAGAGCACTGTTATTTTTAAAGGCATCCTGGTGCTCAAATACAGCGTTGCTGTGGATGGTTCAGGCTCAGAGGCTGGTCCTCTGAAACAGATGTTTTGTAAGCACAGATTACTGGCAAGTGCTGCCCAGGCTCTGGCACCTCAAGCTTTACATAACACATGATAGAAAGCTAAAATACAAATGTCTTGACTCACCAAGACTACACCCAGGAGCCTTGAGGAAGGGACTTCTAATGCTTATGATACAGAAAGCAATTTAAGCATCCCTTTTTTCTTCTGCCAAGAAATATGGTCAGCAAAGCACTTTACAGAGTTGCAATGCAAAGCCAGTTCAGAGACACTCAGCAAAACACCAAAAATTTCTTAAGCACATTTGCTTCAACCTCCTCACCACACTGCCTTTAACGGACTGCGTACTTTTTCTAGTAATATAGTTTTTATCTTTAATTGACACCAAAAGAAAACAAAACACACAGGTTTAATAAGTTCTACATGCTTTTGTGGAGAACATCTGCATATCTGTTACTGCCAGCAACACAGATGACAATTTCACAACCCTTCTCTTCCATTTCAAAATTTTACCAGATGACAAAATTTCCACAAGAGGGAGGTACAGCTCTGGTACACACAACAGAAATCTTTGAGTGTGAATCCCATCAACCTATTTCTATCAAAAAACTCAAGACTTCCAAAGAAAAGACAAGGAGGAAGGCTGAAACAAGCAGTTTTATCAACACAGTCTGGGTTTTTTAATAAAAACTTCACTAATGATGTTACATGAGATTTTACTTTGCTTGATAACACAGTATGCAAATACTAAAAATGTAATACTAGAAAAATAAATCTGTTATTTAATGCTGTTTCTGACAAGAATGGGGGGAAGATATAAAGGAAAAACAAAGGTTTTCCTGCAATGATACCATTACCACGTGCACTTTGTGCATGGGTTTCACATGTAAAACTCACACGTTCTATAAATAACAAACCCTGTGAATTCAGCCAGCACATAACACAACAGCCTTCTTCCCTAAAAGCTACTTCTGCCCTTCTCAGTATTTGTAATTTAATTTCTGAATCCCTCTGTGCCTCCACCTTTGATTTCACAGTGGTGTCAGTTTTAAGGACATAATTAACAAAAGCAACTCTAAGGCCAAATACTGAGCTGTTCTCAGGTAATACAGAACTGATCCCCTCATTGAGCTCATTTTACTTATTTTCCCCATCAAGAGGTAACCAAATGATCTTCCTCTGAAGTAACAGTTATGAGTTATCTGCGTATATATATAAATATATATATGGAAGTGAATCATCTCACAGTAGTGAAGACAAGTTATCCCAGCATACTGCACAAACAATGGACAGTATTTTCTACCATTCTTCCCACTTCTGGTCCATCAGTACAGTTTTATGAAGCAGACAGACCTAGTCTACACCTGTCAGGTCTACTCTACATCACCATAAAAACAGTGTGCAAACAGCTCTGTGCTCATAATAAGCTGCAGTATTTTTCCACCTGGTAACATTTGCCTAAAAATTTGCTTAACAGTTTTTTAGTAGTGAAGACTGGGTACTACCAACACATATTTAAAAATCATCAGGAGAGGAATAAGCATGGCGACTAACCTTAAAAAAAAAAATAAAAAAATAAATATAATCCATGTTTCCTTAAGAAACCAGATGAGGAAATGCTTTGATCTTTTTATTCTGTTTATTCTGTCATGACTGCTAGTACAGGCACCATCCACAAATTAAACTGCTGAGGTTACCCAGGAACACTCCTTTACAAACGCCCCCACAATGGTATTTATGTAACTGTGAGTTTAGTGAGCAGATTTCACAAGTCACCTGCTCTGTCTACTCAAAGATATTAAATTCTACTAGTGCAAATGCATCTAAAGGTATAACTCTTTCCTTGCTAGGACAATGGAAGAGTTCTTCCTGGCAGCTGTCAGGTGACCAATCTCTTCATAAGAGGGTCATGCACATGAAAAATACAGTATCATAAAGCTATTTAAGAAGCAACATGGTTAGAAAGAAAGGTTCATTCTCCTTCCTCAGAGCCTCAGGAGAGGCAGCTAAGAAGAGATGGCACCAATGAAGGTCAAAGCCTACTGTGCAGAACTTTTCCACTTGCTTCTGGAAAGGTTCCTTCCACAATCACTCTGGTTTTTTCTACAGATTCCTTGACAGATTTCCCTTTTGGAAAGAGACACTCTTCCCACATATTCAGGCTTTCCACAACACAAACTGCTATTGAATGGAAGAGATACCAAGGAAGCACACAGGTGGGAAAAGATAAGAAACCACCATCCTCAAATACCCCTTGAGGCCACTGCCAAAGTCTGAACATTGAGATATCTTTACCTGTATTTCTTACCCATGGAAAATGGAGGCAATAGAAATAAAAACATGCTATTGAGTGCATGTTCCATATTTTATGCAAGTGGGTTGAGTTATTTTGTACTACAGGTATAGGTTTCAGTGCTGGATATTGTTACTATTAGTTTAGTGCTTCAATGTGTTCACAAGAGAGCATAAAACTGAAAAATCAGGTCAAATAACACTCCCCTAAACCAAGTTAGAATATGTCAACTCCAAGGCAACTATTTTAGCAAAAGCATTCTAAAAATAAAAATCACACAGACAGGATCAAAGAACTGTAAAAGTCTTTAAAAAACGAATCTGTGTTAGAGATTATAACTTATTGCTGTGATGATCAAATACTTCTTGTAAACATCTAGTATTCACTGACTTAGAATAAAATCCTCAGAAAAACAACTCAAACTAGTAGCTTTAGCTGCAAAAACAACACATCCCATGCTACTTTTCCAACATGCCTGTAAATCAAGCAATCAGATAAAAAGCAGTTTGACTTCTGGCACACACACAGAAGAGATGACCAGCCCTGTAAAACAGCTTACCTCGTCACTGATGTCGATCACATCCCCCAGCTTGAGCTCCAGCTCGTCCTCGTTCTGCGGGATGTACTCGAAGAGCACTTTGCACTGTCGCTTCTTGGACCCTGCTCCGAGGGGAACGGCACAAGTAAGAACACTCACAAAGGAAAACTCATCCTTCCTACACTCGCCTCCTGAGGGTGAGATCTGACCAGAAGATCCATTAAGCCATCCCAAAAAGCTATGTAGCTTCGGATGCTGGTTTTCCAGTTTGTTGTGCCACATTAGTCTAGCGATCCATAGCTTAGATGGAGTTTGAAAACTGACTGCCAATTCCAAACACTGCACCACCAATTATCAACATGCTCTAAAGACATTCTGGCTCAAGAAAGACAGGTAAATCCCCACTATACAATAATTTTTCAAGCTACTTCCTGACCAAAATCTGCAGGAATGACAGCTGCTTCCAGTTAGCACCTGCTTTGAAGAAAATATGCAAGTTTGAGCCTCCAGTCTTTAAGCCATCCTGAAAGCAGTGACACGTTTTGTTGTGCACTGGATAGCCCTTCTGCCCTCTAACACAGACCTTGCTAACCACAGCGCTGAGGTAATGCCAACATTTGCTGGGCTCGTATTTCAAAATCCAAACTCATTTGAATCTGTGAATGCAAAAAACCTCCCTTTCCTCAGTGCCAGTACAGTGTAGAGTAATTCAAACTAAGTGTCAATTAGCAGTGTTTGACAAAAGCAAAATTAAAATTAAGCGCAGTCTTCAGATGTTTGCCACATATCATTAAAGCTCTGCAGGCGTTAAAAAGACAAAATGACAACCAGAGAGGGGAGACCATTGAAGTGGCTTCCAACAACCCCTCCAGCCACAGCAGTGGGAACCTACATTGCCTAATTACTGTGCACATATCCTGGAGCGATGCTGCTGCTGAACCCAGAGTTTATGCATTTCTCCTTCAAACAGGAGGCCGTGCCTTCAGTCCTTTTCCACAACAGAGCAGCCAGCACGCTTTTGAAGGCAATTATCAGCCTGAGCTGTGACCCACACACATTCCCTATCCTCCTCAAAAGCAATCTGCATCAGTTTAAATGAAAATATGAATCAAAAGCTTGACACGATAAAGCTTAAGCTTACAGGAGCTGTATAATTTCCGTGTTTTCTCTCGTACTTTGCACTCCTTCCACGCTCAAGCTTCAGCAATTAAGATTAGCTGTGTAAAAACATTTCAAAACACAGATACTGCCTCCAAGATTGATCCTTGTCTTATTATAGCAACGTTGAAAGTCCAAAGTCAGACATTTACAAGACAGCCACACCCAGCATCCTCAGTACAAAACACGCCAGGCATCTGAGCAATATTCTGCATCTAAAATTTCTGAAAGAGGCCTCAGTAAATCAAGAATTTTCTACATGCTGGTATATGATCTGTGCAAGAAACAAATAAACCAGAAATATGAAGCTCTATGGGTTATTTCTAATAACACATAATTGCCCACATAATACTCCCTTCTTTTGCCTCCACTGGAGTTCATGCATCAGCCCAGAGGGGTTTTTCAGTTTACAGTAATTGCAATAAACGGTTCACTGGCCTTTACTGCCTCCTGCAGTGCTTTCAGGGCTTCTCCTTTGTAGATTAACTGATACCAAAAAAAGGCAAATTAAAAAGTCACAGCCATTTGGTATAAATCTCATCTCAGCATTCCTTTTCAATATTGTAATTCTATCTAAGTGGGGGAGAAAATCAACCCATGGATGCATTTCATATCCAGAACTCACCTCAAGTATGCTTTCAGTGACCCCCAGTTTAGAAAGTACTGCCTTCCAGTTTTGAAAATCCCTAGGTTAACCTAGGAAAGTTACTGGCATAAAGGTGTGTCAGGGGAGCTTTAGGTTGTATATTAGGTAAAAGTTCTTCACCCAGAGGGTGACTGGGCACTGGAACAGGCTCCCCAGGGCAGCTGTCACACCACCAGCTCTGACAGAGCTCAAGAAGGGTTTGGTCAACACTCTCAGGCACAGGGCGTGACTCTTGACATGCCCTGTGCAGGGCCAGGAGTTGGACCTGATGATCCTGATGGGTGCCCTCCAACTCAGGATATTCTATGATTCCAAGGTAACCAATCCAACTCAGGAAACAACAATCCAGCTTCATGTGGTGCCACAGGACTGCTGGGCTGGCAGCCTGCAGGCAATTCTGCCCCTTTCCAAGACAACTTGTCTGGCCTCAGGTTTTGTTTGTTTTGTACAGGGTAAACCAAATTTATCCCTTTGTTGCAGTCACTTAGCACACCTTCTGTGTTTCCCTTCTGCTGAATAAAGGCAGACATCTAACTGATAGGAATTCTGCCTGCAGCTTACCACCCACCTGGCACAAAATACCTGAATTCAGCAAGAGCTGAACATAAGAACAACACAAGGGACTGAGCAGCACAGACAACGTGCTTCACTGCACATGGAAACTTGCTGCTAAAAAGAATTAAGGGCTTTTCTAGCATTATAAATCTCACTTTACCAGGTGAGGAACCAGAAATGGAATGACAACTAAGCTCTGAAAACCTTTTGAAGGAAACAAGTGATTGCCCAGACACAGAGCAAACAGGATCTGCTGGAGCAGTTTAAACAATCTTCCAGGAAAAAAGGGAACAGCAAGTAAAATGGAATTGCACAGACTGTCATTCCACCAAGTAAACAGTTCTGTACCTAAAGAAAGGTGCTTGAACACCATTTTCTTCCAGAAGGATGAGACTAGCCAGAGTACTGGGAGTTGGAGAGCAAGTTGTACCTACTACTCTGGCCACAGTCACCAGGATGAGGACGAGACACAAGATATGGGATCATTTCAGGGTTAGGGAGACCAAAACAAGCAGCTGACAGCTGAACTGGTATCAGACCATGCGCACAGAATCCGAGAACATCTCAAGCTGGAAGGACCCATAAGGATCAAGTTGATTCCCTTTCAGAGCATTTATCCAGGAACAGCACTAATCTTCCAGGCTAGATTTTTCCAAAGCCTGATGATGTAAACATATACCTAACAGGCACATACATGCTGTTGCCAATATGCACATACAGATCAGAGTCACCAAAAACTGATTTTGAGCCCTTAGTTGCTTAGAACAAAGTATCAAGAAATTTGTAAACCCGGTGGTCCCATTTCAGGCCTTTCAAAGAAAACTAGTGGCTCTTCTCATTTTATGGGCAAAATCTCAAAGCATAAACATACCAGAAACAGTAAGTTCTACAATCCTTCTTTTAAAAAAAGCAATCTTAAATCATAAATGCCTCCAATCCCTTGTAAGAGAGAGGAAGTCAGAGTAATTTAAAGCAATATCTAATAGGAGACTGGTATGTCCAAGTACAAATCACAAGTCAATTTGCTGGATGTAGAGAATGGCAAGTTTTCTGCTCTACATTTTGGTCATCTTGATTTAAAAACTGGCATTAAAACATAGAAACCACACATAGAGGGGCACCAACGCTGCACTCCTGGCCACCCTGAAGGTTGCTGTTAAAACAAGAGGAAAACCACTAATTTTGTTTAGACACCACCAACCCCACCTTGTTTCAAACCAGAAGCAGGCCTACCCTGAGGAATCTGAACCACTGAGTCCTTACTCATCACAAAGGCTTGAATTTGTAGCAAAACTTCATGTTTTAACACTTCCACAGGAAGATTTTTTATTATCATGAACAGGCCTGCAAGTTCACATTCAGGCACGTGATAATACAAGCAGAGCTCATGTGAAGTTACAGAGCTCTCTGGCATCTGGAAGGGGTCTAAATCCTGTTCCCAGGAAAACTCATCCATATCACTGCTGTTAAAGCTATATATAACCTTTCTGCCCATACATCCAGAAGCAAAACTTGGCTTTGAATCAGTTTTTCCTCCTATGTTTCTAGTTTTCCATATAACCTTCAAACTAAGTCAGGCATTAAATAATTCATATTTAGTTTTAAAAATGCACGTCAGCAGCTTAGGCAATTGAAGGAATTGGAAAGCCTACATACTCTTCTTGAAGCCTTTGGACGGGGGATGAGGCTGAAATCCTCCTGCTGGAAGCCCATAGCTGCTCATACGCTGCACAAGACTGGCTACATTGCCAGATTTCTCCCTCCTGAGTGGCACAGCATCATCCTTGGGCTCTACATCCTTCTTAACTTCCTGAAAAGAGAGATTTAAAAGACTGAGAGGCCACTTAAATTACTCCAGAGGTCAGTGATTTTAGACAGACACTCCATAGACCAAGAGATTTCAGGTACTTACCTTTTGGGATATAATAACATGTTATGCTCAAAAATCATGGCATCCTGCAACTGAACATATCAAAGGCCTGAATAACTTGACCCTTTCATAGAACCAGGTTAGTAAATAGGTAAGGTGATGTGCTAAGAAAATTTAGAAACCAAGGCAGCATTTTAGCTATCTATTCCAAGAAAAGTAGCTTTGAGCCCAGAAGTCCTGTATTACAACTCTCATGTCATAGCTCATAATTGCAAAACTTTTCAGAAGTATAATTACTTCAATGACAGACTCATAAGGTAGGCCAATAAAATAATTTATTACATATATCGGTATTAGGTGATTATCTCTGCCTCAGAAAGCTCCAAGGTGTTTACAGATAAGATGAAACTGCAGTGCTGAAAGACATGAGTGGAAAAGAAAGTGAGATACAAAAGAGTGGGAGCAAGTAAGGGGAAAGGTGTAGGAGGAAAGTAACTGACATAATTTTTCTGATCATTGTCTCTCACCTTCTTATCTTTCTAAATTGGGATGTTAGCGTTGGAATTGAATGTGCCAATCAAGACTAAGAAGCCCATAAATAAGAAAGCATCTCTTCTTGACAAAAAGGCCACGTCCACAGCAGTTACTCTACTGCATCAGCTCATTAAGGGAGATTCCAGCTGAGAACAGATACTCCGAACAAGGAAACCATCACTTTGCACAAGAAACCCTTTAAATGGGATCAATGGCCCATCTAGTGCAGAACACAGCTCCCAGCAGCCGAAATCCCAGAGGCTCTGCAGAGAGCCAGCCTTGCAACTCAGATCCTCCCATATTCCCAGAGCACCCATAAGGGTATCATTAGGGAGATACATCATCTCCTCTCTGCTTTTTATGTCTGCAGCTGGTCCTGTCTAATCCCTTTCTGCACCCGTGGTCCTGTCTGTCTTCACAGAACCTTGGGGATGGACACAAAATATTTGCTCTTTCCTACATAAAGAAGCTCCTCTCATCTGCTTTAGGCTGACCCCTTACTAATCACCCAGTGTGTTCTCCCCACCCACTGCATTTCATTTGTCACAACCTCCACTGCTGTGTAAACCTGGATTGGATTTCCCCTTGGTTTTGTCTCCTGAGCTGAGGAGTTCCAGCCCCATGTCAGGCAGCTGCTCCATCCGTTTAACCATCTATCCTGTCCTAACAGGGGCCTGTCTCCATCTCAGTCTCATCAGATCTGATGACCCCCAGCATCCTGCTGGTGTTTTGGGCTGTCACTGCACCTGGAGCTGAGGAGTTTGGAGAACTGAAAACAACATCATCAGGTATTTGTGAGCTGATGCTCAACCTGCAACTGGCAGTTCCATGTAGGCCTGACACGGATTAGCTTTTCCTACACACATTACTTGGCATTTGTCTCCCTCCAAGCCACCCTTTTTGTCTGCTCAGCCCCTTGCCATTAGCATGGCATTGAACTACATTAACAGCACTCAGAAAATGGGAGTGTCCACTGTTAAATCCCCTCTCCAGATGACCATAGATGCTGAACAAGGCCATTATCACAACCGGTTCCTGGAGATCCCATTAAAGACTCTCCTCTATCCTCTCACAAGTCATTGACAAGTCCTTTGTTTCTAAAGTATCTTTCAATCCATAAAGAAATTTTTCATTCTGTTTCACAGCAACTTCATTCCTTCAATAATTTGATGGAGAAGTTTATCAAAGGCTTTCTGAAAACCTAAGTGTGCCATACCCACTGAATCTCTCACATCTGTGTGCTTAGCAAGACCCTCAAAGCCCATCAGCTTTCCCACCACCACAGCATTACAATGTCTGGAGAAAAGCAAACTTTGCAGCTTTTTGTGACCCACTTCAGAACAATTCTTGCATCCACCACCAGCAGCCACTGGTTGACAAATCCACGACTTATTGCAGATGTAGCAGCAATAAAATCTTTAAAAATAACTGAAAACAATATTGGCAAGGCATAGATATACACTTACTCACGTCATGTGAACTCAAACATGAGCTTTAAGACAACCCATGCATTGATGAAGTGCCAAAAACAGCAGAAACACATGGCCCAGGACCTGTCTGCTGCCTTATGGAACATTAGAGCCCAGGTTACCTACTGCAGCTGTCCAGCTGGAAAACTCAGCAGGTCTGAAAAGCTGCTGATGCTTTCAAAGATACTATGTACCTCAAGTCAAACAGCCCAAAATACCTTCCTACTTCTCAGAAGAGCAGAGCAAGTAGAATAAGCAAAACTACAGAGAGTACAATTTTTCTTCCCACTCATCTACATTATATAAAAAAGGCTTTTCAGAAAACACTCAAGTAGTTCCTGCTATTACTTTCTTTTATCTGCAGTGACTTCTGTCCCAGAGATCTTAGCTCTGTTCAGATCCCATCTTGGAAGTGAAAAAAAAAAACAAAAAAACAAACAAAACCAAAACAAAACAAAAAAAAAACAACAACAAAACCAGACAAAACAAAACAAACAAAAAAAAATAAACCAAAACCACAAAAACCCCAAAAAAAAACTCCCACCAAAAAAACCCACCAACCTTCCAGAATTGCACAGCAAGCTGCCCACCTCCCATCTGAACAGACATTTCACATTTCAGAGACTTTGTCATTCTCATGTTGCTTTTCAGTGACTTGCAAGTCTGATAAACCACAAGCAAATAAATTTGGCTACAGCTGAGAAGTTTGCCACCTCCAGAACACAAGGGCTTCTGCCCCTGGATTTTTAAAATTATAATCTTTTGCTATGCAATTCATACAGCCTCCAAAAACTCCAAGCTCCTCCAGGAACTTCCAGTCGACCAGTTTCTCAATCGTGACACTTTCCAGTGAGGAATCAGCTCCAGGCTGCTTCCCCAACTCTGCCCTTTGTGCAAGACTTCAGAAGCAGCTGCTTCAATAACTTTGTAAAAAGCATAGAGATGCAAAAAGGAATGAGGGAAGCCTTACACAGGCAGTTTGGTCGAAAATATGACCTCTCACTTTTTTCTTTTATTAGAAGAAATTTAAAAAAAAAAAGAAAAAAACAAAACAAAACAAAAAAAAAAAAACCACAAAAAAAAGCAAAACCCAAACAAAACAAACAAAAAAAACCAGCACCAAAGAACATCAATTTCAAATGCTAGAACACAATATGAGATAAGCATCACTGTAATCAATAATTTGAATTAAACACAAAAGTTACTTTTAAGTCCAGCAGTAACATCAAAAGCAGCAACACAATAGATAGGTTACAAACAATAAGAAATTATTTCAGACAAAGGCAGTGCCCTCTACAAAAGACCAAAACCAAAAGAAGGAATGTTTGACTGACTTTCTTCCCAGGCTCCAGTCAGTAGTTCAAATGGTGACAGGTAAGAAATACTCAAAAGTCTAACACAAGACAAAGGTAAATTTTAAGAGAAAGTATAGTGGATTATATTTAGAAATAGAGTCTAAGATAATTCTGTGAGCAGTCATTACATGCAGAAAATCTTGCAGCCAGCTTCACTGAAGATTTACTGGTGAAGAATTTCATCAGCAGAAACCAGAAAGAACAATCAGACATTGGGAATGTGCCACTGGGAAAGTCCTAATACAGGCAAGATAGGAAAACTGAACTTTGATAGACAGCTAAGAGAAACCATCCTACTCCAAGACATATGAAAGGAAAGAGGCTGCAAGGAAAAGTTCAAGGTGACTATGTGATAAAAACAGAAGCAGAGAACTGCAAATCCATCACATTTACAATGAAGAGATGTGGGTAACAACCACACGAGAGGGTATTGCCACAGCAGACAGTGGTAAGTCTAGTTTTGACAAAGAACTACAGAAGTAGTTAGCAAGCAATGCATGGATAAGACAACAACTGCTTTTTCCATATTTAACCTACTCCATTTTATAATGTTCTTGTAAAGAAAGCACGATTTTTTTTCATGTTAAAGAGGAACCACAACATTAATTAGCCTTCCTCAGGGCATTAAAAACCACATGAAAATCAAACCAATTTAAAGTAAATTCAGGAATTCCTGGTCTCCACACCTGCACATGGTCTACTACACCACAACCTTGTAGTTCACATCAGCCCTCTAACAGCGGGAAAACTCTCCAAGATTCATTTTCAAAAGCACATACCAGGATCCTCTGACAAACACACCCATCACCCTTGCCAGCAATTTCATTCTGGGCATCATCGTTATAGCTTGGAGCTTTTGGACATGTTAAGATTTCACAAAGTAATCTCTAAACAAGACAGTTTGGAGCTCTGAAAACCGACACTAATCAATGCAAACATCAATAAATGTGCCATTAATTACATTAATAAGAGTCTGCAATTCTTAGATCTCTGCCCTAACAGCTTGCCTGAACTTCAGTGGTTGGACAATGACACTGCCCACAGGTCTCATCTCTGAGCCACCACCACACCCAACCTGAGCATGCCCAAGGCTCCTATTCATTGGCTTCACAAGTAAAGTAGTTTTCTTTCTTTCTTTTTTGGTCGGTTTTAAGTCAGCCTCATATATCCAAGCTATAAGAGAGAGTCTGTGTTGTGACAATACCAACAAAAAGCTCCAGGACACTGCAGCTTGTTCCGAGATGAGGCGACTGCCAGCTGCCAGCCAAACCAAAATGAAAATCTGACATTAACTGCAGCTGGAAATTTTAATATTTTTATTATAACAGTTCACTGCAGTTCAAGGCTTGTCAGTGTTTCCATTAGCAGCACAGATTTTATGCATTTATGACTTGGCAGTACAAGGTCAATACAGACTGTCTCTTAGCATAAAACACACCCAACTGGGAAGCAAACACCCACTTCTTCTGTTGCAAGCTACAGTACTAGTCCTAAAGGTTTGAAGGTTTCATAATCTCCACTAAATGTCTGTTTCACAACACTTACAAAATTTGACAAAATCACTAGAGGCTGATAAGCAAAAATGAGTATAAATTTATCTCAACAGCAAGGAAAAAAAAAGGGTGATCTTAGGGGGTCATTGTTTTAATTGCACTTGTCACAGTTTAACAATTTGTCAGAGAAATGCACTTGTTTATATATAAAGACCTCAAAATCATTTAGGTACAGCAACATGTGAAGAGCTATCCTTTATACGCAAACAAAAATCCATCACATCCAAATTCATCCACAGCATCATGATGTCTATTAAAATAAGCAAATAAGGGGGTGGTGCTGACCTACTTTTGAAGGGAGCGAGGAGCTGCTTTCCCATCATGAGCCGCTTGCCCACCCATCGCTCCAGCAGGGACAGCTGGATCCCCCCCACTTCCCTCACCAGGAGCCAAGAGCACTCAGATCAGCTGGCAGTGGAGACACAGAAAGCAGGTCAGATCGTCTGAACGGCCATGAGTTAAAAATATGAAGTCTATTCCTGAATTATAGGGCACAGGAAAGTTCATTATCCAACAAATCTAAATCCTTTGCTAGATTCTTCAGGCATAAACATTAAGACTTGAGCTGCCCATGTAATGCTATTTATGTCATTATACAAAGAACAATCATCTTTAGAGTTCTTATATTAATTCCACTGTAACATCAGCCTGTACAAAAGTGATGTGCATTTCTGTTGCTGGCTGAGTACGTTCTAAAGCAAGATCTGCAGCAGCACAAAGTAGTCTCAATCTCTAAAGTGGCTGAGATGAAGAACACACAAAGATAAATGTCTAAACCTCCACACACAATTATCTCATCTCTTCCCCATTAGAACAGCAAAAAATAGAACTCATGGACTGGCAAATTAAGTTCATGATTCATGTTTTACTGAGCAGAAAATAAAAAACTCGGAGTTGAACCTGTCATTTTAGGGAAGAGGGAGGAATTGGAAGCTTGTAATAAATCTGCAGGCAATAGTTTCATCTACACAAGATCACAGCCTTGAAAACCCTGACACTGAAAAATAACACATATAAATGTGACCGTATATAAATACATATAAAAATCTGTACATCTGCCTACAGAAGAGATACTGTCAGCCTTAATCTGTTCAAGTGCAATGAAACACCACAGTTCCTGGAACACAGAAATCTTCACATAGCTAATTATTTAAGCCCCCATTACATCTCACATTTACAGTTTTAGTTACAGCAGACACAACACACAGGCAGCTACAGGGCAGCTTTAGCTTTTACAGCACCACTCACTCCAATGTAAGATACTCCACATCCCTTCATTCAGCCTGTGTCTCCTCGACTAGAAAACGTGATTTCTCACTCTCACTGCAGGTGCCCACAAAGGCAAAATATTTAATAAAGGCAAAGAAAGCTACTCCTGCCCCATTACTCTTCATGAACTAAAGGGACATATCAAGAAAATTTACAAACCAAAATAGCTGAGAAGCCCCTGAGCTCCTTCCCTGCAGCATTCAGGAGATCAGAGCAGGTTCCACCTCCCAACAGAAGAGCTCGGCTGGGAGAGGTCAGAGGTTGCCACTGACTCCTCAAAGGATTAAACATTTTTCTTGAAAACAGAAACAAATCACCTTAAAGATGAAAGCAGTTATCACGTGAAGAATGGACAAATTTGATAACCTTTGTTTTGCAAGACAATTTACCTTCTGGACAGTTAACACTTGCCATGGGTTGATTTTTTGGGGGACTAATTTATGGCTGAAGTAGGGACTGTGCAACAATAAATCACTGAGTTTGTGCTGAGCCACAAACAGGCTGAAGCTGCAGTAAGGCAGCATCACCCCTGGTCTTTCACTCTTCCAGAACTGAAACTGCTTCATAATCTGACTTCTGGACATCCCAGTCAAAGGCACTTCTGTTCCTGAGGGAGGCTGGAAAAAAAGTCATCAGCTGACACGAACCCCCAGCAGTTTCCACAGAACCTACAGACACATAATGCTGTGGGAGCCCCTCTTGCTGCAGCTCCTCAAAACAGCACACTTTGCTCCAAGGCCATCATCAGCTGAGTATGCCTTTGGAAATTCCTCTAAATATATGAGAGTTTTACACAGAGCTATCAATTTACATTGGAAGTTCTCACATGCTTCAAATGTGAGTACAGAAAGAAAGGATGCAAAGTCCTGGGAGATAAACTTCTGTGCCATCAAGTGATGCCAGAAGACACCAGTGGATTCTGTGCATAGAAGTGTTTCACAAACGGTTGGAGAAGAAAGCTGAAATATTTACATTTGTGCCTTCTGCAGATTGAAATCGCACTAACTTCCTCCCTCAAGAATAAAGTATAATTAGCTACAGAAGTGACTCAAGACAGGCTCACACTTCTCCAGTTTGCAGACAGAGCCCCAGCGCTGCCTTTATTAAATCACACCCCCATCACGTAACAGTTTATCAAGTTACCAACATTTTTAAATGTGTTATAATCTATGCTAAATATAGATCATATAATCATCCTGTCTTCCCGTGTAGGAAGAAAAACATCATCAATCAGGCATGGTACCTCTTACTTCCCACAATATGTAACACATGGAGTAAGTCGGATCTCTGGGAAGCACAGAAAATGTACTGAGTCGCTTCAGACTTATGGACAAACTTGAGCCATTCAGTAAATGCAATACTTGAAGGTCAAGAACAGAACAAACAGCTGGACTTTCTTACATAAGGAAAGCTTATCTCTACAAAGAGAATGCAGAAACAGGCTTGGAATTTCAGATCTTGATACAAATGCATATATTTTCTATATACTTAAATAATTCAATTTTGTCATGGAGAACTGGCTACCTATAAAGGTTGTGCCAAGCAATCGTCAGAACAGATTCTGACATGAAGTCTCATTAATATGTGCAAAATCCAAGAGACCTAAAAACATGCACACAAAACACCAAAGCCCAGATGCAGGAAAGCACACCAGTCAACTCACCAGGTCTACAAGTAGCAGAGCAAAGAATCCTAAATTACGAGGAATAACGACAGGAAGCACAGATGTTTACATCAATGTTTCCCAACCATTTAGGTAAGTAAAAAGTTATTTTTAAAATACTTCTAAAAATAATACCTTAATATTTTAAAGATGCTGCCATGTTTTCAGCCAGATAAAACCTTCTTAAAATACTGATTGCATTTCTTTTCTATTTGCTTATATATATACATGACAATTTAATTACATTTCTTGTAATTGTTTTATAGAATAACACTTAATGCCCTGTCAACCACCAGCCACAAAACAGTGCTTTAGATCAATGAAACCAGGAATCACACATGGCAGAGGGCAAGACAGAGACCCAGCTCCCACAGCACGTGTGTTTTATCAGCTTGCCCCACATGGGAAGGCAGGAAGACATTTCTTTCCCTTCTCCCAGTTAAGTGCCTCTGTTGCTGGTCCAGAGAAACGTGGGATCTATTAACCACTACAGGTCCCCTTTGATGTTTAACTCAGAACATCCCTTGTTCCCTCTCACCATCAACCTGGCTTCCTGCATCCGCTCTGTCGTACTCGGCTCTCTTCTTCCCTGCATCCCTTTTCCATGGCACCCATCTCTTTCCGTTCCCTGTAAAGCCTCCAGCACTTCACTCACGGCCACAAGTTAAAACATTGACTCATCTATGCCCCTTCACAAGTCTTGCCTAAGACACAAAATTAAATGCTTAAGAGAATGTCAAATAAGGGCTAAAAATATAAATCTCAGAAGCTCAGGGGAGATAAGAACAGGTTTAAAGTTCAAGTTTTATCAAGGAATCACACATTAACATTTTTAACTGAAAATGCATCTTGGTTTTTGCTCCTATTTTGTAAGCAGCTATGTCACCATCAGTTTCTAATAGTGCAAAAGCTTGTAACACCAAGTCCAAAGCTAGAGAACTCACATACATAAACCAAATTATCATTTTTAGGAAGTGAAAAGCATCCAAAAAGCTTGGTAAACCTAGAAAATATTTATCACAGTGAACTTTCAGATCAGCTCATAACACTGGATAAACCCAGTATTCAAGGAAGGAAAACACACACTCTGTATTAAATAAATTTAAAACTGAAAACACTACAGTAGAGGAGTAATGATTTGGATAGGTCATCCAAAATGATGACCCATCTAAAAAAAATATTCACAAGTGGTGCAAATGTCAGGAGATGACAGGCCAGATGAGCTACCCTCATGCACTTTCACTATCAAGTTCACAAGTAGGTTACTTCATTCTACCTCATAAAAAAAGAAAAATGACAGATTTAATATTAACTGTGTTGGGTGTACACACATGTTGATTTGTAAGACATAAGGCAAAGTACTACAGTTACAGGGCTGGAATGCACACCCAGAGCCTCCTGGGATGTAGCAAACATTACATGTTACAGTACCTGGGTAACTGACCTTTTCGGTCTTATTATACATGCTAATTCCAGAGTGCATATTTATGGCTGTATTTCAGGGTTCTGTATACAGGGATGGTATAAACTTAAAAGTGAGTTCCCTGCACCTGTCCAGTCAAGTACTGCTGACCCAGACACTGACAGTGCTTTGTGCAGGGCTGGTTGCAAACACCCTCTGATGGAGCACACCCTGCTCGGAAGTCAGGGAATGGTTGCCTTTCTCTTGTGCTAGGAGAGGAAGTTATAAAAATACTCACAAATCAAGTGTAGCAACTAAATAAGGAAGGACAAAAGAGCAGACTGCTTCATGTGACTACAGGAATAACTACATGTATAAACCTGTTGCCCCTTCCATACAAATTGCACCCAATGGAAGCAGCTTGGAGAGTATCCAGGAGTGTGCAGTTGCCACACAGCAACATCACAAGCTGACTTGGCGTTTAGAAAAGCAAGAGACACGTCTACAACCAGGAAACTTGGTTAACTCAAATCAGAGAGAATAATTAGCACATTAAGCAGTATTCACACAAGTCATTAATCCCACTTTATCCTGCAGTCCTTTGGAACAGCACCTTAGGTTCCTTTCCATACCACATCCCTGAGTCAAACTTTACGAACTCTTTCCATTTGTCCCATGGTCTTGACAACGCAGTATTGTCAAATATGGAACATACAAATATACATTAAAATACTCAGTACTACAAGAAGCACCAGCGCTCTCCTCATTCTGTGTTCACATTCAGCCATTGAAGACCACACAATGCCACAGATTTTTACTCTTACAGTGAAACAACAGTGTGCAAACCCAAACTGAAATCTCCTTGATTCTTCTAAACATCTTAAAGCACAGGTGCTCATCTAGAACAGGGGAAGGGCCACATCATTTTGACAAATCCTTACATAGTTCACTTTGGAAGAAATCATCTGTGACACTTCAGATCTAGTAGTCCATTGAGATAAATAATTCAAATAGTCACATCACCTTCATGATCTCTAGAATTTCTAAACAACATACCCACACTGCCTTAGAATATGAAATAATTCACACATCCCCAACCAACACTGACAAGGCAATAAAATTCCTATGTGGACACAGTGAAAACATGAGCAGACAAGCTGACACGTGCCCCAAAGTGGCTGTTCTAGCAGGGCTGTGTCAGCAACAGCAGCTCTGTGGTGCAAAGTCTCAGACTATCTGCAAACTCGAACAATACCAAGAGTTCCCCTCTTCATGTCAGATACAGTGACTTCACAAAGGGACCTCACAGGGTCTGGGCCTGACTCGTATGAACCCAAGCAGTCAAGCCAGTGACTCAACTGGAAAAGTTACAGGAATAACAAGAATCCATGATGAGCTCTGCACCCCAGCAACGACTCATATGCAACTCTATGCCTGCAGATCGGTGTCACTGGCTGTATCTGCCAAGGTTTTCAGATGCTGCTGGGCTCTTCTTTACTATTATTTTTAGAAACATAGTTTCCCCATCATAAGCAAGGCTCAATCAAGCCATTTACTTTAACATTACAACTGGAAAACAACTGTTTACTTGCTTATTCAGGCCAAAACAGCTGGCTAGCAGAGACCAGTCTCTCACCCCACATGCACAGGAATCATTATCACCATTCTCGCAAATCCCAGACAGGATTGGGGGAGCAGCTCAGGCAAACCCAAAAGGCACCCCGATACAAAACTCTCTTCCAGTGGCCCTATTTTCTCCAAAAGCCAGAAGGAAAATCAGCAGGAACGATGGGTGGCACCACAGTGTTGGCAACAGGTCTCAAAGTACCAGCCCGAACGCTCAGCTTCACTCCTCACCAGGAGACAAAGAGCCACCTTACACCCAGTATTTCTCTCATATGTTCAGCGCTGAAACCAAAATTACTTAATATGGCTTTCAATCTTGCATGTAATCTTTGTTTCTGAAAAACAAGAACTGCCAGCTTCGAAGCAAACATCGCCCTCTTGCAGGCAGGGCTGCTTACTCTGTCTGGGAAGAGACACCTCTGTCTGAGCTGCTCAGTGGCACCTGCCTGAACACACTGCAGGGACAGCTCCCCCAAAACAATAATACAGCAAAGGAAAAGGCTGTAGAAACTGAAATATCATTTGACCAATAGGACTGATAAATTGCTGCATATCTTATTTTCTCCAAGCCTTACCTGGATGCAAAGAATTCAGACAGACTACTTACAGGAGCAGACACCAAAATTCTGGAAATAGGTATTTTATTCTATTCCTTAAATACACTCTACTTCAAACTACATGCATATGGCTTAACCTATATACATTGTTTAAAACTTTAGTTATTAATTTGCTTTTTTAATTAATGTTACTATACTTTTTAACTGCGCCCAAGTTAGAATTAACCTGGAAGAGAAAGTCTGCCTTGTCCACAATCCCTCCCAACTCCATGATTCCTGTTTAGAGTTCTGGGTGAGGTCAATCTGCTATTTTTGAAAAGGAATTACGGAAGACGCTACGCTTGAAGGAGCTTTCAGCCAAAACCTCTCACTGCTTCACAGCACGCCTGGTGTTTAACAGCATCCCACCAGCAAGAACACAGGACAGGGGCACCAAAGACAGGCTTCAGAAGGTAGGTCAGCTGTGCTAATACTCCAGTGTTGCTCTCAGGGCAATGTTAAGGGACAGAAAGGGGCTTGGGCTGTGGTTTGTTTACACAAACACACAGACCAGGAAGCTGAACAGAAAGAAATCATCTAAAACCAAATCATCCTTAAAAAATGGAATTCTTCGTGCAGGCACCATAATTGTCTGCAGTTCCTAAGTATCTTGATGCACTACGGAAAGGCTTAGATAAGCCCAAGTAGTTTTATTACACAAACAACTCTAAGATCAGGAATTTACACTACATATTAAACAAAACCTACAAAATATACTGCAACCACAACTTTTAAATTCGTGCTGCTCACATCCATTACCCCGAAACGCGAAACCTGTTTACAACATTTGATGTTAAGAACATATGGAAAATAAAGCACGCTTACCACCTCCAAGGACATATTTGCTCGAACACGCCCAGTGTTGCAGGGTTTTTTTTTTTATTTAGGGGGAGGAAGAAAAATGTCACAGCGAGCAAAGTTCACGTGTTAACCTGGAAAGGATCCAGGCTCGGCGCTACAGTGGGAGCAGCTGCACACACCTGTGCAGGCAGGAAGCTTCCCCTGAACCAGCTCTGTCTCTGAGTGGGTGGCTGAGGGGCTGCATGTCCCAAACATGCTCTGAGAAGCACCCAGGTTGTTCACCAGAATGTCCCTGAAGCTTCCCGGCAAACTGAACTGATGAGAGCTACTAATTAATCCACCTGCTGCTCCTCCCTCATCTGAGTTACTGCATTGAGCTTATGATTGAACTGGTTTTACTACTGTGAAAAACCTATTACACACAATACAGCTGGTTGTAAAACTAAGATAGTGATAAATTAAATAAAACAAGGAACTCCAGTCCTTAAAAAACTTCTCAGCTATGGATGGACAAAAATCTTCAAAAAATGAGCAGAAGGATGAACACCAAATCATGACTTCCAGCTTATCAACACAATGTGTCTGGAGAATGAATAGAGCTACTCAAAATAAACAAACAAAAATGGATCTTAGTCCATTTTGTCAAAGTAAATGGAAAAAAAAGAGTTAAGATTCATCGGGCCAGAGAACGAGGGAGATCCAGGTGATTTCTGGAATGAGGGGAGTCCTGGACTCTTGATCTCTACTTTCAGAAAACTGGTCCTATATATCATATAAAGAAGCCTACAAACAGAAATGAAACCCAACCCAAAGCCAAAAAGCCTTCCACATTCCACACACCTTAGCATATCCAGAAACCTCACACATTCCAACTAACAGCATTATTGTCCTGCTCAAACCTACCCTGCAGGTGAATGAATGTTTGCACGTTTTACACTGTGACGGATTTTAGAAAGGAAAAGCCACTCTCAAGGAAAGCAGTAAAAGTCTGCAAGCTTTCCACCGCTAATTCCTTTTAGGAATTTATTAAGTTGTTTATTTTAAATTGCCCATACAGGAAGAAGCAGAAAAATGGAAATAACAATGCCAGAAACAAGAATTAATTCAAGTATTTCAACCCCACTCAAAGCGGATGTGCACACAGTTCAAACAGGAATCTCAAACCAGGTGTTGTTAATAACATTGCAAATGTATGCACTCCAAAACCCAGCACTGCAATACAGGCAGAAAATCTTTAAAAACCCCTTGTACTGAAAAGTGAATTCAAGGAAATGAGCTTCACAAATACACAGTGTAATTGCTTGTACATTTTTTTTAACCTACTTGTTTTCAACTACAAAGACATCCCAAACTTCTCCTGAGCTTGGGTTTCTGGACTGCTTTGGACACCCCACCCACTGACTTGCCCCCTAACCTTTACGTCCTCCCACTCCCAGTCCAATGCAGTGACACTGCCACATTAGTACATGATGTTCTTGAGGCTTTATGGGGTCCCCCTTAACTGAGTCTACCTCATCTCCTTCCTTCAAAGCAAAACAATTCAAGTGGACATCAGGACCAAGAACTGCACCTTTTGGGATAGGCTGTCTCAGACTGCTGGTTAATCTGTCAAGTGATGAGCTCACAGAAAATGTCCAGGTCCCAGCTGGCACCAAGAACCACAAAACTGATCCTTCTTCACGAACTCACCATCAATAGGCAAAAAGCCTATTGGGTAGAAGCCAGTAAGACACAAACAAAAAGTTACCAGAAGATGATATAAAGTACCAAGAATCAGCACTACAACAGTATCCACAGGAAGCTTCCACACCTTCCCTTCTCCACAGGAGTATTTCAAAGTCAGACAGTGCTCAGCTCACCTACACTGCGCAATAAAATAACCCATTTGAAAACACAGTCTTAGCTTCCTTTGCTGCAATTCTGACAGCAAAGACCCCATTGCTACTATGATAGGAAACAAACCTGCTACCACAATGTAAAATTACTTTTCAATGTGTAGAAGGTTTGAGGGGGGAAAAAAAAGAGAAAGGAAGACATAATCAAAAAGAAAGGAAGACATAATCAAAAAGCTATTTCCTGCTTTAACAACTCAAAATGAAGTTGACAGGGCTTAGTGACACTTCAAACAGCAGAGGCATGTTTGTCCAAAGCACGCAAAAGTCAGAGCATGAGGAGTGGCTCAAAATGTCAGTAAATCCAGTGTATGAGCAGAACCCAGCAGGAGGGAGCAGAAGGGGACTGATCTGCTTTAGCAGTGGTGATACAGTCCAAAACTGGGGCATCCAATGTATCCAGGCAGCATGGAACAATAATCCTCCTGTCAGCATCCTGCTTGTCCTTCAAACAGTCAAGAACCATCCTCATGCTGCCTGACAGCCAAGGACACTTTGCAGCTGGTACCAAGGCAACAAGCTCCTTTCCTGCCCTCAGACAGGATGAAGAAGGAACAAACCAAAGGTAGCAAAACCAAACTAGCAGGAATTAGCACCTCCCCCCAGTTCTCCCGCAGTTGATGAAAATCAAAGGCTTTTATTTCTTTTAAAAGAAGAACTTAATTTATCTTCTGTAGTAACATCAGGCAATCAAAAAAGAGGACATGTCTATCTCCACCCAGTTTAGTCTGTCATATTTATTATGTTTTTAAATATTTTACACAAGAAGACAAATCTAGTGGATAACACATGCACTTTCAATTTCTAATTTTAATCTTTCTCAGATCAGCACAGATTATAACTCACTGTCCAAATTCTGCATGAAGAGGTTATATCCTGGCCTCTGTTCAATCCTTAACAAACCAATACATATGGCACCAAAAAACCAACACAAATTTAATCACGTAGTGGGTTCAGTCCAGTTCCCCATTTCATGCATGAAATTTTGACTCCTAACAGAAGAATAAGATTATCCTTTCAGGAAGGAATATTCAAGTATAGCCTCAGAATTTTGCAAACAAATGTATAAAACTTGGTGCAACCCTTAGTCCTGTCCACAGTAATGTGCTCTCTCTGGTCACATTTCTCTGAACCTGACTTGTGAGATCCACTCCATACATATGAGGTTCCCCCTCAGTCCTCCTGGCCTGGTGTCCTTGCAGCTCTTTCCTCCTCACTACATCTTTCAGGCCTTCACCCTTCTTTCCCTTTTGTGGCTCACGAGAAGTTGACAATATTTGACCCTCTTCAGCATCCTTATCATTACCCCTCCCAGTGGTGTTGGTGAGCTACTGGGCACGGAGCAAACAATTAAATCCATTTCTCAAGGGATCTTCCTCATTCACAAGGCCAAAGTACAACCCTGCTTCGGCTCATTTCCACCTCCCTCCAGTGTTTCACCCACACCTTGAGGGTGTTAACATCACACCAGGCCAAGCTGGGGCATTTGAATTTAGTTGCTGAGGCTTGGTCTGATCACAGTGGCATTTTACAGATCCTGTACTATGATCCAACAACCTACTATGGCAACAAATGAGAATTCTGGATGAGGCAGGAAAAAAACCCCACTCTTCTGCAACAGTTTTCCCAGAAACAGTCTCCCAAACTAACTCTACCTGTAAATTAACTTTTAAGAAGCAATTATAATCAATTTCACTTTCACTTCCCTAACAATTAATGTTTTCCCCTCATCTCAACATTGCACAACAGTTTTCCACACTAAACATACCATCTTAGAAGAAAAAGTTCCCAGAATCAGCCTCATAACTGCACTCACCTCCAGCATCAAAGAGGGAAGTTACCTCTGTTGTCATGAAACAAAAGTGATACTTTTCTTCTGCACAACTTTCTTTACACTTCTCCAAATCCCTATGCCTTCTAGTAAACCATCTGTGCCCTGTAGTTCAGGATATCCAACCACGCCATGCACATATTGAACAGCTGTAGTGTTAAAAATACCTGCAGCTGAGATGCCAGGAAGGAAATAATTTTAAATAAAGTTTATAAAAGCTACAGCTGCAGAAGGGCAAGAAAACACCCAAGATGTTTGGTAATTAACATGGAAACACATCACATCCAACCTCCCTTTGCTGTTCAGTGGAAAGACAGTCTTGATGATACAAGTACCAGAGAAGAGCCTGGTCTGATGCTTTCTTTCTATACCGAACTAGAGCGCTAATTAAGAACCTTATCAACACAGTAATCACCAAAACACCACTAAAGATCAAACTACTATTTATACAGCAATCAAAACCCAAAATGGTTTTGACTACCAAACTAAACTACCAAAAATTTGAAAATATTAGACAAGTGAAAGGCATCCATACAAACTTGCCCTTGGTAGATGACCCTCTCTGAGAACAACTGCATTATCCCCATCAGTTTTAAGAGGAAAATACTTAAAACCTCCTGCAGTACATCAACTATGAGTAATTTTGCTTTTTAAGTCAGACTAACAGAAAAAATTGTCAAATTTAAAGTAAATAAGTATGAAGTGTTTATAGCACTGGCTAACTTTCCCCTCAGGTTTAACAATATGCAAGTATTGCAGTAGATAATTCTGGTTTGCCAAGAATAAATTTCATGTCAAAAGATGTAGGAATATCTAAATTCATTTGGACTGTATGGAACTGTTACACCAAGGAATCCTTGCAAGTTACTAAAAATGTCAGAAAGTATAAAGAAGCAAAGCACAATGTCTCTAACACTTGCATAATTTAGATGGGAAAATATCTGCATCTCAGGAGACTTTGAATTCCAGATGTTAGAAGAAGAATAGCACACCGAGATGCTTTTCAAACATATTCACTCTAAATAACTAATAAACAGGTATATAATATTATATTTAGCAAATTTGAAGGAAAACAGAATAAAACGTGGAATGTGCAGACAAGAACTTCAATTAATGAGGCCACAAACACAAAACAAATATAGAAGGTTAAACGAAAGGTTAGGGAAGCAAAATCTCACAGCAAAGGACAAGTCAGTTGCACAGGATTGAGTGAGACAGGGATCCCAGAGTAGAGGATCCTATTTAAAGAAATGAGGACTAACCCAAAGACAGGTCAGTGCTGCAGCCCAGTGGGACACTCACCTCACACCCTTCCCCTTTCAGCTATTTACTGCTGACAAATGGGCAGCCCAGTCAGGAAACCAAGCAAGCTGAAAGCCAATCTGCTTTCACAGCTACCTTTTAGCTGGACACATTCCCTTCCCTGTCCCTTTGCACAGTCACAAAAAAGGCAGTGCCAGCAGCATGGAGTCCAGGGCAAGGCAGAATTTTTCCTTCAAACAAAGCAGTTTAATCCAGGCTGCAGCTTTTCATTATAGCTGAGCTGAGGTGTGACCCCACTTTCCCAACTCTCTCATAACATGATGTCTTCTGTAGGAGTAAGTTTAGGGCTTTTCATTTCATTTCCTGGTTTTTTTTAAAATCAGTTCATCTCACTAAAGCAGAAAACCATGACTCCAGACAACTTGGTGCACTGCAGAAGCAGGAGAAGGCCAGAATACACAGTATAAAGGTACGAACCAAAAGAAATGCTAAAGTGAACAAGAACAGACAGCAGATCTCAAACAAAACAAAAAAAAATTCCACAAGCACATTAAAAAAATATCATCACGTAGAAGATCTTCCCATTTAAAAAAAAAAAATCATCCTGTTACAAATACAAGTGATGTGCATTCTAACCATTTCAATAATAATGAGCCTGCCACACAATCACAGTAAGACCCAGCAAACGCAGAAAACTCACCTTCACAAAATTGTCAGGGAACATGCCCCTTTTGCCATTTAATTCCCCTTCTAACCATCCTTCTTCTTCCAGTTTTTTCACATTCCTGATGATTTCCCCAACTCGGATTGTTAACTCATCATCATGCACTGCAACATAGTCATATTCCACGATATAGTCCACTAAAAGAGAAAAAAACCCACAGTGAATATAACCCAGACTTGGAAATGCAGCTTGAAAACCACATATGTGCAAAAGGCAGACCAAGCAACAAATGCTAAGAACAAGTGTTTCCTTTACAGCAATGCTCATCTGTGAATTGCAACATTCCCAACCCTTTTGGAGAGGGATAAAAAAACCGGACAGCTGCCTATTCCAATAAAGTAAATTTAGGAATATGACACCAGGTCATATTTGGTGGTGGTGGGTAGGGTTTTGCTCATGTGTGGTGAAAGGAATTGCTGGCAGTGGTTTTCCTTCCCCCGCCAAGTTCCAGCTGAAGATTTACCAATAATGAATCACTGCCCACAGGGCAAGTGCTTGTTACTCAATCCATGTTTGGGGCCAAGGAGAGAGAAAAGTTCAAACACTGCATGTACGGTATGTACATATGATGCTTTGTTAGTTCTCACAGCTGAACCTGTTACTCTATCTGCAAAAGCTGATCGTTGCACACAGTGTTTTTGCAGGTTTGATTCAAGCAATGTAATACAGCCAGAAGGTGTGTGATTGGCATCATACAACTTAAATTGCTCAGAAAGAGGCACTTCAGAGTCATCTGGTTTGTATGATGCAGAATAAGCAAGTGAGCTTTAATTTTGATACAATTATGTTTACTCAGAGAAGCATAGCAATGTATTTACATATTTATCCATCTGTCAAATAAGATCAATGAGAGTTGTTCACTGACAGCTTAAGGCTTGTTTTGGCAATGAAGACTTATTTGTTCATCAAGAAATTCTGTTTATGCCAGAAATTTCCACAAACCTGCAGCAATCAAATAATCTTCCCTCACTCACATTCAGTCAGATACCCAGGCACTGCAAAATGTCAACACTTCTCACTGAAACTTCCTCCTCTGCAGATCACAACACACACAATGATGAGAGCACAATAGGGTTGAAAGACAGAAATCCTGAAGGGTTATAGATGTTTGGGGTTTTTTTTCCAAGTTACTCTGTCAGTGCACAGTAATATCCAACAATTAATTCCAAAATGAAGACATCATATGGGAATAAGTAGTATTTCCTTGGTACTGAACTTAGAGCTGCATTAAACAAGTGCATAGTTCTGATCTGTGGACAATTTTGATCAGAAGTGCAGCTAGAGTTGCAATGAAGCCTCTATCCCTCTGCTACTCATGGATGAAGGCAGAAAATCCCCAGCGAAAAACAGAACTACATGATGGTGCCACGAATGCAAGGGAAGCTTGAATGATTTGTGTGGCAAAGTATTTTCTGAATACACCCATTAACAAAGGAACCAGTTGAATATAAAGATGATGACTTAGTTTTGCTTTTTTTCCCCCTTAAAGAACAAATTTATTTTCTTCCCTGTGAACAAAAGTCAGCACCAGAGTTACTTCCTCATGCTAAATACTCTTAAACTTCTAGCAAATACTTTTTGTACTGTATACATTTACTTTTGACAAATGTATTCTATAAAGTGGTTTCAAAGAATCACATTCCCTCCTTGATGCCTGCAGCAAGCAGATTAGTTTTGCCTTGCTTATGTATTTTGTGTTTTGCGTAGCTGACATGAAATATTGCCAAATATATAGGAAATTCTGGCAGCCATGGATCATAAAGACAACAGCCATTCATCACACACATCTGGAAATAAAAATGTCACCTTCAAACCAACTCGACCCAGCAACTTTGAAAACCTACAAATGCATAAAAATATAAGAAATATCCATGTCACATGTTTTTCATGACACACTGTTTTGAAGCACATTAGCAGGTACTGTATTTCAATATACACACTGTAGCACAGCTTTACAAAGTTAAACATGGAAAACGGATCAGAACAGAGTGTCAGTCATGGTAAATGCCCACAGCATTGCTTACTGTGACTGGAATTCCCAAACACCTGGTCCTTTTTCCACAGCAGTAGTAGATAATCACACTCACACTGTGTCAACACCAACCAATTCTTTTGAAAGCTTATTTATTCCCTTGGGAGAACATTACTGTATTCGTGTTTGAAATTAACAACACGTTTATTTTGGTCACCCTTCCAGACTACAACACACACACTTGAGTCGTGCCAACAACCAACGGAGGATCTGAAGAACCCCCCCGGTTGTGATCCAAGTGTCTCTGTGTTCTAAGACAAATAGCAGTAAACAGACATCAGCTTTTTATGTTTGCAATTTAGGTGCTGAATTTCCTCTTATATTTGTCAGTGATACTCAGTGCCACTCTCACTCTCATGACATATAGATAAACCCGATGTAAATTCTGTCACATCTGTAGAGTGGAAAGGATCGTGAAGAACGTCAGAGTAGTTTCATGCCATACTTTTTTTCATGAGATGGCACAGAAACAGCAAGAAGCTACATATCTCCCATCTAGCTACTATGTGATCCTCAAGAAAACTTAGCAGTTTTGCTTTTCACTATTACCAAGTAGCACTAGCTGAATCATATAGGTAATTTGGGCTGAAGTGTGATGGGCAAAGAAACTGTTTACTGCCAAAACAGTCCAGACTAACTAAGCCTCTGAAACATCCCAAACCACCTCCTACACTGCATGCAAATAAAGTATCTTTATCCTGCATCTCTAAAAAACAAGGGGCAATCTTGTTTTGGCAAGAATTAAAATACAAAGGCAGCACCTGGAACATGCTTCCAACCGAGAAAAGAGGGAAGGAAACAAAACAAGTGACAAGCCAAATCAGAGTAAGGTTGACAAGGGCATTACGGAAAATAAATTGTAATAGACTAGGAACTGACAGAGTGGATTTAGAAACACAAGACTACACTCGGTGCCCTGGTAGCAGATGAAGGGCTGGAATGTGCAATAAAGAGTCAGAGGCAATTGACCCAGTGCCATGGAAAACAAACTGATGGAGTACAGGCCAGAGGAGTACAAAGTGATATGGACTGAAAAGTGCCAGGCTCAAAGGGTTGTGATCAATGACACAAGGTATGGCAAGAGGAAAGGCACCGGTGCTGTGTCCCAGGAGTCAATACTGAGTTGTTCAGTACCTTTATTAATGACCTGGATGATAGGACTGATGCACCTTTGGAGAGTCTGAAGAGATACAAAGCTGTGGAGAGTGGCTGATGAACCAGATGGATGTGCTGCTTATTCAGAGGGAACTCAGCAGGCTGAGGAAATGGGCCATCAGTGACCTCCTGGAGTTCAAGGGGAAATGCCAAGTCCTGCCTCCAGGGAGAATCAATCCCGTGTACCAGTACAAGCTGGTACAAGTGCACTGCTTGGCTGGAAAGCGGCTTAGCAGAGAAGGACCTGGTGGACACCAAGTTGACAGGAGCAAGCAATGCATCCTTGCAGCAAAAGAGGATCAACAGCACCTGGGGCTGCATTAGGAGAAGCACTGCCACAGGCCAAGGAAGGGGATTGTCCCCTCTGCTCTGCACTGGTGAGACCCACCTGGAGTGCTGGGTGCTGTCCTGGGTGCCCCAATACAAGATGGATATGAACATACTGGTGTGAGCCCAAAGCGCCACAGAGATTATACAATGACAAAGGGTCTGGAGTATCTTCTTACAAGGCACAGCTCAAAGAGCCGGGAGAAGGCTCAGGGAAATCTTACTGATCAGGGTGTGGAAAAGACTGAGCAGCGCCCAATGAAAGCTCAGTCAACAACGACAGACTACATTGTTCCCCACAGCAAAGATGAAGTGTCCTGTCTTACCCCAGTGCCTCTGACAAAACAGCTCCCACTGCCAGCCAGCATAGCAATGCTGCCTGCACGAGGCATTCAGTCACTGCTGGCACAGGTGGACTCTCCACTTCCCCAGAACTTACACAACCGGCTCCTCTGCAAACCACATCCCAATGCCAAAGCAGAAGGCAAGGCTCCCAGTAAGCATGGCCATAACACCCATCTTCACTGATTTTAAACAAAGGCAGCCTACAGCTACTCAGACTCTTTCTGAAGTTTGCTGTTATAAATAATTAAGGCCCTCTGGCAGCCCTTAAACAAAAAACCAATAAATAAATCAAGGAAAAGAGCAATAAATATACCAAAATTCTAGCATGCCTGTGACTTCAATAGAAATAACCATGTGTCAGACACTCATCCAGCAAAGATACAACTTCGCATTCTTGGTACTTTGTTTAGGATATTACAATATTGTCAGAATCCAATGACCTTTCTGTAGTAGCCAAAAAAATACACAAACCAGATATAAAATAAATACTGTGAAAACCACATTTTAATAGTTTATAAAATTAAAAAAAAAAGGGGGGGGGATTCCTTGGATAACTGAAATCCTTGCCTATACTGGGAAGCCTTGCTGAAACTTGCTGCAGACCTGGAGGGGCAGTCCAATATGAAGTAGCAAGAGTTGCTGCCATGTTCCATAAGGGTCTCTTCAGGCTGGTTTTAGGTCAGTTCAGATTCAAAGTCATTTACTGGAACGTGAGCCCTGGAAAGTTGTGTAGCCACCAGAAGCCCCTTGGCAGCAGAACTAGAGTTATTCTAGAAACTGTCCTTTTGCTTTTCCAGTTTATTGTAACAGACAGTGGCTAGATGCCTAAAACTTTATCAGTACTGTTAATTCCACTTGTACATTTATCACAGTAAACCCCCGATTCTATAAAACCAAGACAACAACTCTGTTATTATGCAGGAGTACATACAGAGAGTTACAAAGGGATTTCTTTTTACAGCAAACAAAGTTTACACTAGGGACAAAAGACCACAGAAGGTACAATCTTACCCTTGTTTCTTCACAACTATTTCAAAATCAGGTGCTCTTTCCAACTGCTTTCCCACAGAAATGTTCCAACAACTTGTGAACTATAGGTGTTCCAGCTGTTTTAATAGTAACACCATAGTATCTGTTTGGCCACTTAAGATATATCTTAACACCAAAAAAGTAGTTCAGGTGATTAAATGTTGAACAATGAAAACACCTTCATAAGTGTAAACGTAAGTAGTGGTTATAACAATGTTTTCTTTCCACTTCAACACCATATAATTCCCTGTTACCCTGACCTGAGTCACTGATGACAACCCATACACTCAAATAAAGAGGCCCAGTGGACTCCTCATTTCTCTTAGAATTCTAGCTCCTGCTCCCAAAACTGCTTGAGTTTTGCCTACAAAGCTCTTCTGTAAGAGACAAGCACAAGGTGAGCACCAGGGTTTGGCAACCAAAGTCAAATCCCTCCTGGCCAAGAGCCTCCACTGCTCTGCAGCTGGGCTCCTTCCTCCATGCTGAGCACCTGCCCCTGTGATTCACTCTCCTTTTACACAATGACCATAATAACCAGTTTCCTGAAGATCAAAGCATCCCTTTGGGGTACAGATTTGGGTTTAGTCTTCCTCAACCTGAGTAGGGAAGCATCTCCCATTTCCCACTGTCAGGGAAACCTCTCTGAGCACAGGTCCTGTGCAGAAGGGTTCTTCCCTTCCTTTCACAACCCAACAGCCATATTTGACTGAGAAGCAGCCAAGAGACTGAACCTTGAACAGATGGAAACATACAGGATTTCCTCCTTTCCTTCTCATGGTACCCAATACAGCTGCATCACCAACAGAGAGTGGGAAACCCAAAGCTGTGTTTCCAAGACATCTTAACCCAGGGATACTGTTGATCTCATGCTCTTTTCTGTGTGCATTCACACGGTCCCTTCCCTCTGTTCTGCATTTACTATTAGTAGTTATTTATACTACTGGTGAATCAGATAAAGAAAACAGCCTGAGACAAAACTATTTAGTGCCAATTTTCTCCAAGTTTATCTCCCTAAGATGTCTCACTTCAAGGTCAGAGACACAAGACTGCTTCAAATCCAACTCAGATCGACATCTACATCACTGTTACAGCCTAGATCAGGAACAAGCCGCTCAGTGAAGGTCCAAACCATCTTCATTTATGGTGCCTTAGTTCAATGCAGAGCAGTCTCACAGAAAGTAATCTGGATTGTTTTTTCCCCCCACTGAAACTAAACCCAGAATACTCCTAATGTCTGTTAATCTTTAACAGGCATTACATCCATGGGCTGTGATTAAAACTACAATGATATAAAAATGTCCAAAACTTGTAATATGAAATGTCAGATCTCTCACACCAGAAATCTCCCCCTATGGATCCACTCATCTTGCCCCTCACCACTTACTGCTTTGCACACAGCCAAAGTCTGCCATGAAACCACATCCTAACACAATGCATAAACAATACAAGGCCACTGGATTCCTGTCAACTGATGGTAGGGATGCAGTTCCAAGCTGTTACAAAACAGAACAAGGAAAGAGTATAATTAACTAATGGAGACCATGAATTCTACACATATTTTACAGTACAGCCTTCAGTAAGTCACACCATACAGAAGAGCAGACATTTCCACGAGCTGAGCCATGCAGAGCCATCACATTCATGTTCCACGTGGAGGACTCGCAAACAACTGAATCATAAGGACTACTGAAAGCATTAGACATCACAAATAAGATGTTTTACCCTGACAGTAGCTCAAAAGGAGGTCGGGTGCCTCCTGTATGGCCTCAGGAATAGCAGTGACACATAGCAGAGCCATTTCTACCTGTGCCTCCTCCCAAGTGAACCACACCAGTCGTGCCAGCTCCAGTCCTGATAAACAGCTCTGTACCAAAGCAGTCCCACTGCTTCCTGCTCCTGATGCTTTGATCCTGCGTGCCAACCAAGCAAACTCTGCTGCCACAAGGAAGGGATGTGGCAGAGGAGGTTCTCTGCAGTTTAAGATGATGCTGACCTCATATATTCAAATATTGACTTATGGTCTTGTTTTAAGCAAAATGCCCTAAGCCATCAGGATTCTTTCATTAGTTTACAATAATACAACACAATGCCAATGGAACTGAAATATTTTCATGCCATTCTATGTACATTTTCTTTTAAGCATATACAATTAACTCCCAATTTGCTGTAAGCCGATTATTTCAGTCATGGATTATTTCAAAGACAGAGAACCTAAATCTGTACAATTTATTAGTTCTGGTTGCTGGGCAAACAAACAATCCTTTCAAGCACTAACGATGCCTCCAATACATACAAACACACAGTGTTGGACCCAAGCTGATTCTACATAAAACCAGCACAGCTGTGTCCACCCAGCCTCTGGATGCACCATGAACACCGTGCTGTCACCCAGCGGGGACTCAGTTTGGATGCACGATTTGCTCTCTTTGAAGCAACTTCATGTTGAAGTGAGTAAGAATCTTCACACTCACTTCAACACACCGCATGCCTCGGAAGGCTCAGGAGTTCGAGGTAGCATTAGATGAGTGATGGCAATCAGCCGCTATGCTACAGTCAGACCAAAATCCCAACAAGTCCCTTCCCACTTCCTCAGGACAAGAACTTAGCAGTCAGAGCACCATCCCCACCTGAGCCAGTGCTGTGACAGGGCAGATCAGTATTCCAGCCCCAGCTCCCATTCCTCTGTGAAATAAGAACAAAAAACCAACCTTTTTTAGAAGGGAATCTAAATATCAAAGTCTTCGCAATCAAAGATCATAACACTGTTATCAACAAAATATATAATTTTTCTGGAATACAGTCTATTTTTACTATCACAAGTCACTACCAGACAGGTGTTGGATACATATGATGTTTACAAGCTCTGTTAAAAACTTCGTAACTTTACTTACTTTACTTAGTAAGGACTCTCCAGTCCTTACAGTGAGGGTATTTTAAACTGCTACACAGAGAGCTTTTAGGAAAAAAAGAATGCAGTCAGAATAAACACACCCCATGAGAAAACTAACAACCACCAAGCCAAAAAAAGGCAGGAAAACAACTCTGAAATATATTAAGTCTCACAATATCCAGTATCTCATTTGGACCTTTGTTTCCCCAAATTCCAGCATCAGTACCCAGCTACTGTCAGCTTCCTATTTTGACTAAATGCTATGTGCTTCAAGGGAAAAAAATTACCATTGGAAGAGTGGAAAGAACAAACTGGAGTAAAAGGTGTTATTTTCCTTAAGTATGTGGATCTACCACATTTCACCTTTTTAATGGCAACTGAGATATTATTTCATCCTTCCGGTACATAAAGGGGGCTTGTAAGAGAGATGGAGAGTTTTTCCCAAGGTCTGGAGTGACAGGACAAGGGGTACTGGTTTCAAACTGAAGGAGGAGAGATTTAGATTGGACATAAGCAGGAAATTCTTTAGATTTAGGGTGGTGAAACACTCGCATGGGTTGCCCAGACAAGCTGCATATGTCTCATCCCTGGAAACTTTCAAGGTCAGGCTGGATGGGGCTTTGAGCAACCTGGTCAAGTGGAAGATGCCCCTGAACATGGCAAATGGGTAGGACTGGATGATCTTTAAGGTCCCTTCCAAAACAAACTACTCTGTGATTCAGGCACAAAAATCTTCTCATTATATTTTAACCTCTGTATTAGATAGACCATACAAACAAATGAATGTGTTGGTAACTGGCTTTAGCATGTTCTTTCAGAGACAACCTGTGACTTTCACAATTTCGTGTAATCCACAAGATCTCTCAGATCCCTCACTGAAGTTTCTTACACTTTCAATTTTACATTTACAGCTGGCAGGGAACCCTGCAGAAGCTGGCCAAACTGGAATTCATTTCAGTCACTAAACGCCTTCTCCCAAAAATACCTTCTTGCTGCTGTGCCACTGACAGCCCAATAGTGAACCCTCAGACAGTAAAATCCCCAGCCAGCTCCAGGTGCTGTCAAAAGACTGTGATAAGGCAACTTGAGTAAAGTTTTTCTTTCTTTTTCTTCTTACCCATCCTGCAATGTCTGCGATTTTTCCTTAATCCTTCTGTAACCTGCTCTATGCTGCATTATCCCATTCTAGCACAAGCATTTTCCACTTAAAGCAACAATCCCTCTACATACATAGTTTGGCTAAAAAAAGGAAAATAAAAACAAAAATAGCACTCTACCCTTGAGACAGTCTAAAGTCAGGAGACTTGGTTCTATGAGCACAAAACTTGTCCATCTGGAAGCCGCCCTGGATTCGCCTGGCATTTTTAGATTGGGTAAGGCAATGGTGCATTCTCCAAGAACTGACTCACTGCTCACTTTTAATAAAAAGTTCATGTTGAATTTTACAGCCCAGTGAGAATGGCTGAAATAATTAGGGCAATGAACAACTGAAAACAGTAAAAAACATAAAGCTCTTCCTCCCAAATTATTTCAACTAATGAGAAACTCATTGTATTTTAACAGCAACCACCTCAAACACCAGCTTCTCCCTCTGGCTCAGGTACAATTAGCAGGATACTTTGAGAACGAGAGTAAAACACTACAGCAGAAACCCTGCCCAGCAGCCTGCCCTCAAAGATGCAAGCCACATAGGCCTCATTTTCCTACTCCAGGTTCCTGTGAATTTCTGGAGAGCATTATAGTGCTTACCATTGTCTATGACAGAAGAACACAACTGGAAATTAAATGTTTGTCAATTTTCACTTTTCTAAAGCAAATCGTCTCCACACACACCCTGGTAATCCCACAACTGTACCCTGTAGATGGTATTGTCACCATTACCAGCCACCTGGGAAAAGAAGCATTTTAGAGACACATTCTTCATGGCACATTTTATTAAATCAACTCTAGAAGAATTCCATCATGTCTCCTCCAGAAGGAGGACATATTATCAAAAATACCTGTCTTAAACTCAGTCACAAACTTAATAAAGATTACAGTTGTGGATGTGCTTTAGCCCCTCAATTCTATGAGAGGGAACTGCCAGCCTCCTCCCCTCACAGCAGGAGAAGACATGAAATGGGAAGTATTAGAGTAAAATCTCTACCACCTACTGGTATTTGATACTACTATTTGATTTCTAAAGACAGAAGAGGTCAAAATGTTTTGCCTGAAGTGATGTTAAGCAGAAAGTGATGGTTTGTGCTACTTATTTCCTTCAGTCTGAGCTGAGCTCACTGCAAGAAACCAGCCTGGAAATGAGAGGTGACACCCGCAGGAAAGGCAGCAAATGTCTTCACAAACAGAAGTGAAAAAATGCCACTAATTCACCATTCAGAGAAAACCAGGGATCTCAGAGGACACAGGGGACTGCACTTTAAAAAAAACACACCACATTTTCTGAAATCATGACTCAGACACTGTTCCATATATAGATTTAGGTCTCTTCCTCTGTTCCTTCCTTAAGTTAATTTTGTAACATCTATTTGGCAAAACATTCAAGGTGAGTCACAAAATACCAAATTACAAAAACTCTAAAACAAAGTCATGCCAAAAAACCTCTGAAGAACAAAAGGATCGTATCTCATTTAGATTTTGTTCAAATTCAAAGCACCAAATAAGCAGTGAAAGTAGTACAGGGTCAACACCATATTTATGTTTTTCCTTAAAGTCTCCACTAGATAACTAGCTCACAAAAATCTGTTTGAAGCTGAAGACTGTTGCTGATATCAGAATTTTTCTACAAAGTTATTCCACTAAAAAAAAAAAAAAAAGTATTTGACTTTTATAAAAGTTTCCTTCATTGATTATAGCTCCAGGTTATAAATTCATGAGTTATAAAACCAAGAAAGTCTCTCAAAGCCTTTTGGGTTTAAAACAAAAAAACCCTCCTTTCACGCTCTTCAAAAATGCAGAAACGCTTTGACAGACAGACTACTATTTGGCACACGTTTAATTCTGAATGACAATTAGTACTTGTGCAAACATGGCAAGAATCTGGCTTTGAAATAAATTTATGGAAACTTAAAAGCATCATTCGGAGCACGCACAAAGTGTTCCCTTCATCTTTAAAAACAGACATGATGCAAGAGTCTGAATGGTCCCAGATTGGGATCTTGCAAAAACCACAAAATATGCTTAGCATTAAAACAGGGACAAGTGTTCCTCTCTGACTCCATCCTGTCAAGACAGTCCATATTAACTGTGGCATTAATAAAGCTAATTTACTTCTTAGTGTGGATGTTTTAGTCAATACAATAAACTGAATTGTTGATTGAAAAGCACAGAAAGAAATCCTTCTGTAATGCACTTTTACAAAATGTTTGTCAAAACAGCAAATGCTCAACAGCACACTACAATCTCAATCAGTTTTAAAGAAAGTAAAATTGTGTCATTAGCTCAATTATGTTCTAAAAGTTCAGAGATCAATCCTTTAAATACCCACTTGTAACATGCATTTAGAAGGATTGAAACAATTCTTAAGATCATGACTTCAATATGCATAGCTTGCAATGCTTCCAATCACTGGAAAACAAGGTTTGAAAGGACCTCTGGAGGTTACTTATTCCAGCCTGGTCAGAGCAAGGTTAATCTCAAAAGCCAAACAGGCTACTCGAGGCATCATCCAGCTAAATTTTAAAGTCTTAAAAGAATGGAGATTAAAAAGCCCAACCTGGGCACCTTTCCTGATACTTAATTCTCATAATCACCTTTCCACATTAAATTCAATAGGAATTAAACTGTTCTAACTTGCAGCCTAACTTTTCACTGTCTCCACAAAGAGCACATCCTTCATCCTCTTCTCCAGGATACACCAATTTCTTGCACGCCAGCCTCTTGACCACTCTCAGCTCTCCAGTTTGGAGAGTTTGCATTTGAGGAGAGAGAAGAGCAAAAGTGGACACAGAGTGGGAACAACCACTCCCCATGACCTGCTGGCTACTATGCTGCTCACGTCACCTGGTAAGGTAGTTTGCTCCTAGATGCTGGATTATGCATTTGTCTTTTAGAAGCAGCACAAGATTCCTGTTGACCAAATCCCACAGTACTACTGCAGCACACCAATAATACCCCATCTCATTCACTTTGGGATTTTTTTAAGTACCTGATCATAATCTTGGGCACTTGAAGAAACCAGGGTTACGTCAGCATCCCTATCTGCCTGTCCTCTTGATTCTCTCCCAGCAAGTCTTCCCCTGTACACCCACTTGGCTGAAACATGACAGAAGAGTTGCATCTCAAAAATAACAACTACACTTTTTTTTGGTTTTGGCAAAGTCAGCACTTAAGCACCCAAATCTCAGTCCCTTCTGAGGAAAAGCTTTCAGGACTGCCCCAACACTCTTGTTCTTTTAAACTGATAGCTGGCCAAACACCAAATATGCATCTTGGAAGCAGCTACAGCATATGCTGTTGTCTTGCAGAGCTAATTGATAGTAACACAAGGATAGGTATTTGAAGAATTTGAGGAGGGAGCAGAGGCATAAAAGGAGGTTATGAAAAGCTGTCTGGGGCAAGGGATACCAGTTGTTGAGGTCAAGAGACAAAGCATCCAAAGCAAGTTCATGAACAGCTAACCCTCACCTCTGCCATTCTCAATACACTTGCTTGAAGGGGTAGCTTGGAATGAAGAACCAGAGGAAATCCCCTTGACTGTCCTCACATGCTTCACAACTACAGTCAAAACCCTGGTCACCCAACTACACACACACACACAAATAAAAAAAAAAAAAAAAGGCAAAATCAAGAGGAGAAGAAAACAGCAATATGACCTCAGCTTTTTCAAAACCCCAGGTCAGGATTTACCACTTCTGTCACTGCTCAGAACCGCAGAAGCACGATGCAGCAGTGAACAGCAGAATCCAGCCACCCTGTCTTCACAGGAAATCAGCACCATCTCCTTGCTGCATGGAGATGGCAGGCTGTGTCTTATTCTACTGACAGCACATCTCTTGTTTCATAAACAGCTTTATTTCATCTGCTATTCATCCAGCCTGAGGCTTTCTGCTACTAGCTGTCTACCAGGGCAAGTTTTCTTCTACAACATACATATTAGAAGCCATTTACATTACAATCCACATGTATCTTCTAATTCTCTCTCAGGAAGAAGGCAAAACTAATATTGAAAAAGCAAACTCTCTTTCCACAAAATAAGCACCTTGTAAGATGATGAACACATGAACATTAGAGGAAGCACTTTTATACACTCTTAATTGTGCTTTTACTCAACAACCACAATGGCAATTCACATACAGCCCTATAGCACACAATACACAAGAAATGGCTTCAAGCTCTCCTAGAGATGCAAAAGGTTTCAACTGAGAGTTTCAAATTCCCCTACTTACTTGCACCACATCCTTACCCAGATGCTGGTAGGCAGTAAAAGCAGTTCTTGTTATACTCAGTGTTCTAATAATGTGAATGTTTTAATGCAATGCATTTTACTATCACCTTTCACTTCACAGACAAACACCCCTGTGCTGAAGGACAATGTATATTTTCAGTACCACATGCAGTCTGAGTCAGGCAAACAAAGCACCACATTTGATTTTCAAGAGCGAAACAGGACAGTTCATAATAATTTATGCTTAATAAAACAACTGTATTCTCCTGTTTGCACTTTTCAGGACGATTTGCTGTCTCCTTATCTACCATACCCATGATACCATGGGATGAACATATTTGCTTTTATCCTCATGCCTACAAAAGCCTCGCTCACCTCAGCACTTCCACTGCCCTGCTTGCAGGACAGCATCTCATTTCACCTGGTTTCAGGACAGCATTAACTCACCTGAACACAAAGTGTTGTTTGGGACACTGAGGTTTCAAATAAACAGCCCATGGCTCACCTGTCAGATGGTCACCCTGTCGACACTCCCCAGGCAACCTGCAAATCCTGCTACATTTGTCAAGTCTCATAGTAAAAACTCTGAAGAATACCCTTCACTTAACCACTTCAGAAGCGAAACAGATGGGCTCTGCTTTTCAGGAACGATGGCTTTAGTTATTTATAGAGAACAGTTTTACAGTGACTCCAACAGTCTTAGGCTAAAGGAATGACCCTGCACAGTCTCTCTCTACCATTCCCATACCACTGCCTGCTCCCTTGTGCTGGTCTCAGTTATGCTACTCCAGGGTGTGTCAGTCTACTTTGCTGCCAAATCAGCCAGCTGGTTCTCCTCCAGCTACATTACTCTGGCCAGCATCTTAAACTAGATCATTGAATGGACACATGATCACTAAATCTGCCAAAAGGGAAGATTAAAGAGAAGACTCATATCTGCATCATCCAGGGGACTGACCATATCAAGAAATGATGGATCTAGCATTTCTCCTGGCAGTTTGTTCCAGCAATCAATAACTTCCCCAACAGAAACATTGAGATGTCACAAAGAGTGCAAACAGTGAGGTGATTTACCTTAAGTTTTAGGCAGGCTTATTCTAGCAAGTCTCGCATTTATTGGTTTATGACAGTACTAAATAAGCCAAACTCCATAAAAGCATTTAAGTAATGGGAATGTTGAAATCCAGCACAACTGTAGAAAATCAGGACAGAGGTGTATTTTTACACATTATGCTCAGTCATCTCCTCAAAACACACACATTACTGAGGACAAGTAAGACCGAAATCCACAGAAATACAAAGGCACCTCAATTACACATTCTAGTTGTTTAGGAATTATTCTCTCTTTAAAGGTATTATTAAATCCATTAAAAATTGTAAGGTAGGGGCACAGTTTAAAAAGAACACTTGGCTGGCTTAAAATGGATTGGGGGAGGTAAAAAAAAAAAGGCACTTTAAAGATCAAAAAGAAGTGAAATAATCAGTTTGCTGGATCACAAACACTTGAGAGTAATTAATACAGATACTCAGAAGAAACTTATGAAACTTCAGCATGGATCTAGTGCAAAGTAACTGCACGCTAAAATGGAAAAGGAGAAACACTCTCCATTCCCTGGCTCTTGAAACACAGTCCCATCCACACCCTTGCCCAGGACCTCACAACTGTGCAGGCAGAGGGAGGCCATTCAGCTTGCTGACATGGTGACAAACCTGGCTCAAGAGTTTCCTCCACACCAGCCAGCATGTCAGCTCCCATCCACCAGAGCCATGGCAAGCCAGAGAGAGGGAGGGCGCAGCTCTGGCCCTTTTGGGCAGCAGCCTGAAGTTATCTCAGAAACACAGCCTGAAACTGCACCCACAGGATGACTACAGGAGAAGGGAGGCTACACACAAAGCAGCCTTAAAGCAAATCCATTCATAACCCAAGATACAAGGTCAGAGTTTAGTGATGTGATTCTTCTTTACTCCAGGAAGACCAGCGATTTGATTTCTTCAAGCAGCAAAGATGAAGACTTTTATCCCCCAGTCCCAAAGGTGCATTGAATGGAATAACTTGAACCACACTGAGAAGTTTGCTTTTATATTTTTCCTGAAAAATGAAGTAGCAATGCAACTTGGGGAAAAAAGAAAAAAAAAAAAAAGGAAGCAAAGGGAAATTAGGTATACTGGTATGTTACCAATAAATCCACAACTGAACTGAAGAGCTAAAACTGGAAGACAAAAATTTCTACCAGGCATGACTTTGTCAACAGCAGTGACTGCAGCTGACACCACTGTAAGCAGCACCTGCATCCTCCTCCTGCTTCCATTCATTCTGTTTGCAACCATGAGCTTAGTCTCAGTTTCTGGAGAGCCAGCCTGGTAAAAAGCTAATTCAGGAAGAAAGGAAAGTTTTGGATGATGTGGTTTGCACAAGAAAGAGAAGAGGACAATACTCACTAGACAGAGGTAAGTGAAGGGCAAGACTTTACTTCAGTGCCAGCTTAAAAAGATCAAACTACATACACAGTCAAAAACATTTGACTAAGGCTGACCACTCAGTAATTTTATCCAAGAGGTAGAAACCGATGACTTAAGAGACTTCTTTAAATGGTAAGTAGGTAAGTTTCCAGGAACTCAGGCAAAACTGAGTTATTTAACATTAAAGTAAAAATCATCAGTAACTCCCATCCACAAAAACCTATTCACAGCATCTCAGACTCTGATGCTACAGAAGCAAAAATAATTGAGACTACCCAGGACTGCTTAATTCCAAAACTATTTACATATTCCTCTAATAACAAAAAGTATCATGTTTACAATGATTTACTTACTGTTAAGAAACAGTAAGCTTAAGCCATTTAAATAATTTAAAGTAATGCTTTCTCTAGTTGAAGCACTTAAAGTGATAAAATTAATTTTGAGGGTTTTTTACAATACTGTCAAATTTAAACTTGGTTTACAGGCACAGAGCTCTTCAGCACCAAGTGGAGAGCTCCAACTGCAGCCCTCAGCTGTAACACCACAGGAAAATGATTCACTTTAATGATTCAAAATATTAAGATTCTAATTTATTCTGCTGAAAGCAATCCTGCCTAATACCTTGAGCATGTTACAGGCAATACATATTCCTTTAAAAAAAGTTAACTTAATATTCTAAATTACCTCATATTATATTCTCTCCAGTGTACTTCACCCCAAAAGTGGAAAAATTTAACTCATTTGGCAGACAGACACATACTGAGACTTCTCCTTCAGTCTGATTTAGGACTCTGGCAGCGGCAGATCTTAAATTTTTATTCAAAAATATCTACAATGCATTGTTTTCTTTGTTCAGGATTTCCGAAAAAGTAGTATTTCATAATGATTTTATGTGAAGAAAGACAATTCTGTGTATGGCTAGAGCAATAAAACACAATCCCACCCAAAAACAGTTGTTGGCATTAGAGAAAATAAATAGCTGTGCTGGCATCATGTTATTCAAATGAACTGAAGTCTGAAGTTTATGCTAAGAAACACAGAATAATTTAGAGCAAAAGGAACAGTTATTTAACACAGCAAGGGATGACTCTAAAAGAGGTGACTAGAAAGGCAGTTTTAGTGCTTCAGCCCTGCTATCACCAGTGCATCAGGACAGCCACAGCTGGGGCTCCAGCAGGGCTGTGCCTGCACCATCACACCGACAGCACTGGGGAAAACTGTTTTGCATCACCATCCACCCAAGATAAGGGTCAGCAAAGGCTCAGGCATCGCCTCCACTGAGAGCTGGGAACATTTCAGATGGTTAGCAAATTCACCGTTCAAAGAATTAAAAAGCAGCATTATGGAAAGGAAAATTGTCAGAAAAGAAGAAGCTGAATATAATTTAACTACATTACAGAATATAGGATGCCAGTTTACAAACGACAAACAAACACAGACTTTAAAAGGAATAGAAGAAAAAGGCTAAACTCCTGCCATGGACCAGAAACACGTTTTAAGTGCCCAGGTGGCCATCACAGGTTGGATCAGCTGCTGCTAGAAATCATTACCCCCAAGACCCAGCAGCAGTGAATTTCACCTGATCGACTTACCCACTTCTGTCAGGATGATTTCAGTCATTTTAAGCATTTACACTGCTGCTCTTTCCTAACAAATCATTTTTATCAAGCCAGGTCGGGGAACTACCAGACCAGCAGTCCTATGTGACAGCATCTCCAAGAAAGCAATGCTGATGGGAGAGCAGAGCTGTGACAGCCAGAGCAGGACAGACCAGGCAGCTCAGCCCCAGACAGCACAGTGTGCCTGACCACACATTTCCTGTGTTTATGCAACAAAAAACCACTAAGGGAAAAAAAAAAGAAAAAAAAATCCAAAAAACAAAGCACGGGCAGACAATGGAGAAAGCCAGTGAAGGTAAAGAGAATTCAAAGAGAAGGTCCTGCCTAGCTGAAACCAAAAACTCTTAAGAACTGTTAGGAAAATAAAAGAAACCAAAGCAGCAAATATAATTACACTCCTGCCCAGAGGTAAGTCTTGAATAACACATACACAGTCCTGAACAATTCTCCTCAACAAGATGAAAGCAAAATAAAAATTAAAATAACCATCTGATAAAGGTGACCATCACCTGGAATGACTGGCATATGAATGAAAGCAGATGGAGAGAGACTTCCCAGCCTGAAGCCATCAAACAATCATCCACCATTTCTCAAAAACAGTGTCAGGCAGAAAAGAGAGCAGCTTTTGAAAAAAAAATATCTTCACATTGAAAGGACATATTTCCCACTCCCACCCCCCTATTTAAACAGGGACTTCCATTTTCACACACAGTTGTGGCTGGTAAAACCACATTCTTCTTTGTGTCCCTTAGTACAAGTCCCTGATGGTCCATCCCTATCTATAAAAAAGCTCTGGTGAAGCCACAAACACCTCTGAGAAAGCCTATAAATTACTAACTGACAGACCAAACAAGAACAACTTCCCATGTCAAACCTGCTTTCCATATCCATTTCCTCCCTACCTGCCCCACAGAGAGGACTCTGGGTGAAGCATCATTCTTGGGGGAAAAAAAAGAAAAAAAAAAAAAACACAAAAAAGGCAAGGGTTGAACTCACAGAATTTCGTGCACCTTTTGATGGGATTTTTCCTCTATCTTAACCCAAAGTCAGTATCAATCAACTACTCCCAGTTATAGTAATTTGGTTTCCCAGTAGCTTGGGCATCTCTCTTCCAGTGGTCAACTTTACATCATTCTCCCTTACAGTTTTGTCTAGAATAAAGAAATTATAGTAAGAAAGCACTTTGCTCAACTTGGCCAGTACAAGTACAATTAGTCAGCATTAGGCTTATCAAGAACCTGAGTACAAAAAGGTTTAACAACTTGCACTTCTGACAAAGTTGTTTTACTCTTCAATAAAGAGTGATTAAAGTTCAACTGGAGATCCCATCTTACATATTTCTTGATAAAAATACAAGCAGGACTGTTCATCTATCCTATCATCCCATTAGCTTGAGGGTGTATGATGTAGATTATTTTTTTGGGGGGGGGGGGGAGGGAGGGAAGACGATTGTTGGGGTTTTTTGAGAGTTTTGTTTCGGTTTTAAATCAAAGAACAAACCCTGAAGTGATGTTCTACTAGGTTCTTCTAATGCTACTACTGAATACTGAAACAATCTTTCACTGTCTCCACGACAATATGTTAAAAGCATTCAGTCTGCTTACAAAACCCTTCTAGATTGTCTTCTGTTGCCAACATGAAGGTGAAGAAAGCAAAAGGTTTCACAAGCAAGTTTAATGTTTGATGAACTAACTTATACTTATTCTGTTGGCAATGAATGAACATCTGGCTTTCTAAGGTATTCCAAAGTTATAAAATTTTCTGAGGATCAAATGCAGAAAAATTCAAGTGTACTGACTCAAGGGAACCAAAAAATCAGATCTTGCACAAATTTTCAGAACTAAAAAAGGTGGAGGGGAGGTATATAGCTAAGAAGATATTGACATTAGTTCAGGAGATTTCAGTGTTTCACTGTGGCAATTTATCAGCAGTTGCTCTAATATTTCTTCCTTAGTTGTAAAACTATATAACAATTAGCTGCAAAGGGACCCTGCAAATTTAGCTCAAGCTTCCTGTTAATACAAAAGTTATGTAGTCATACCATTTCTTAACTATAATTAGGGCAATTATCAGTTATTGAGCCATTTAAGTAAACCAGATAGATGTTACAATGCACCAATACACAGAAATCTACCTCCCTCCAAGCAGGTACCAACCCAAGACAGCAAAAGACAATTCAGTCAAATAAAGACTTTTTCCCCTAGAACATCTGAATATGTTTTTCCATTTAAATAATCTGTTTCTCCAGCTGTTTGTGGAGTCATATATTGAATCCACAAAATTAATCTAGTACAGAAGGCAAAGAATTATAATGATGGGGCTCAAGTGTGTCATTGGGCATTACCAGTAACTTCATATGGTCTCGTGTGTGTCACCTCTGATAACATCCTCCTCCCCATCCTTCAGGCGCCTGAATGACACGTGCTCTTGAAACACAAATTTCCAGCCACTAAAAGAACACGAAAGAACCTGTTCAAAGGCATTGTGTACTTCTGCCCTTCTCCTTTTGGTTCCTCCAGAGTCACACTGCCCTGTTCTTACTTCTCCATAAATCTGCAGAAACCCCTGAGTCTGTCAAAGATATTCAATGCTCCCCTCTGAGGCACCTCTTCCATGTAAAATCTCTTCCAAAAGCTGACATAAAATACAAACAGTCTCTTATCAAGAACCAGCTCTACCGCGACGCCAGTAATAAAACAATCAACTAATGACTTCTCAAGGTAAAACGTGAGGCCAACTAAACACAGTGAGTCCAGAGCAAGCTGCAGTTACTTCCTTTTCCACTCTTATTTTTAGAGATATTTTACTGTACATTCCTCCTTGCTTTCGATCACAAGAAAGCAACACTTGGAAATGTGAATAAAGGACAACACCTTCAGAGAAAATTTGCTTAAAAGGCTCTGGGATTATTCCACAATCCTTTATTGAGGTTTGCCAGAGTTCTGGCAGGAACTGTTCCATAACTGCACAGCCACACAAACTGTTATGGTTATAATAACCCATGCAACAACAATACTTGACACAGTGTGTGCACCCACTCAATTCAGTCGCCTTTGCAGCAGTAATAACATGCTCACTACTGTCATCAAGAGGATTTCCTTAAGAAAAGGAAACTTAAGAAAAAAATACATAAAACAATGTATACATAGCTATGTATCATTCAATAATCATATATATGTACAATCATAAACTGGACTCAGTTCTTTCTTAAGTCTTATACAGTATTCCTAACTATACTAATACAGTATACTAATGATTTTAAAAACCTAGACATACCATATGTAAATTCTGAGGTATTTCACATTTTATCATTACAGTCTGAGTTCAAAATGTTTAATTAGCACACTAGACCTTTACATTTTAGGAACCACCATTACAGGCCACTGCAATGACCTGGACAGACACCTCTCACTTGCAAATAAGACAACACAGATAAATAAACACCAAGTCTTACCTATTCTGAACAATCAAAAAAGCATCAAAAAGCGAGTTCTTTAAGTTTGGTTAGTATCAGAAATTAAAACACCCGTTTCACTTTATACTTTCAGACTTCACTTTCAGTGTGCTTTGACCACATAAGACAACTTTCAGCGAGACGAAAGCACGGAAAGCCCATCCTCATAATGAGTAGAACACAAGTCGGGGGAGGAGCTTTTACCACTCCTCCAAGTGCACATTTGATCTGCACACCCTGCACCTCTTCACTTTTACGGTGATGGGGAGAAAAACCATCCAAAACCCAGGCACCCTTCCACTTAAAAAGCTTAACACAGCACATTAGAGGAGATGATGCTACACAGGACCGGGGGCAATGGGTGCAACACGAGTGGAAGTATCAAAACCAGACAAAATGGTCAGTGTGGGAACTGCCTGTAAGGAAAGAGAGCTCTGAAGAGCCGCGTTTAAGTCACTCATTTACCCTCCCCACGCCGACTCTCTGGAACTAAAACCCAGACCCAGCACGAGTGTTTCCAGTGCAGTCCTGTGAGATGGCACATCGCGGACACAGCAGCGCTCCCAGTGCCCTCCAAGCCAGCCCCGCTGGGGAGAAACCCGTGCAGGGGCCGCTCAACGCAGAACAGCGAAAGGGCTGGATTTAACCACATGGAGAAAGGGTTGGATTTAACCACATGGATTTTTACCCACATGGATTTAACCGCATGGATTTTTACCCACATGGATTTTTCACCACAGACACGTTAATCTGCCACCCCGCTCCCTCCCCGCGGCCCGCGGTCAGGGCTGCCCGCACCGCCCGCCCTCCCCACGGAGCCCGCAGGACCGGCCTCTCCCCACGGGGATCGCACACCCCGAGCACCTGCGGGCTCCGCCGCCCTCCCCCGGGCCCCCCGCTCACTCACACACACACACACACACACACACAAAGCGCTCCCCTCGGGGTAAGGGACGGGAGGAAGGGGCCGGTCCCGCCGCGCTCACCCATGCTGTGCCCGCCCGCCCTGCGGGGCTCGGCGGAGCGGCTGCGGGTCCCGCCGACGCGCTCAAGCCGGGCACGGCGGCTCCATCCGTGGGCGCTGCGGGGAAGGGGCGGCTCCGAGCCGGGGGCAGAGGGGGCCGGGGCTGAGGGGCAGAGGGACAGAGGGGCCGCTCTCCCGCCCGGTCCCGTCCCGGTCCCGCCGCCGCCTCAGCCGCGCTCGGCACCGGCGGCTCCGCCGGCCCCGCCCCTCGCGCGCCGGGCGGCGCCAAGTCCCGCGAGAGCCGCGCGCCACCGCCCCCACGCCGTTGCCAGGCGGGCGGTGACGTCACCGCGGAGGTCCCGCCCACCTTGGGGGGGGAAAGGAGGGGATGCCGTGCCCGCCCCGCGGAGCGCTCGGCACTGCCCTCATCGCTGCCGCCCTCGTAGACCCTCATCACTGCCCTCATAACTGCCCTGGGCACTGCCATCTTCACAGACCCTCATCACAGCCCATCACTGCCCTCACCACAGACCCTCATCACTGCCCTCATCACAGACCCTCCTCATAGACCCTCTTCACAGTCCCTCATCACTGCCCTCACAGACCCCCTCCTCATACCCCTCATCAGCCCCTCCTCACCACCCTCACAGACCCCTCACCACAGCACTCATCAGCCTTTCCTCTGCCCTCACATCCCCTCCTCACAGCCCCTGCTCACCGCCCTCACATACTCCTCATCACACCCCTCCTCACAGCCCTCACATCCCCCTCATAGCCTCATCACAGTCCCCTCATATCCCCCTCACATCCCCCTACAGCATCTGATCACAGTCCCTTCACAGCCCCTCATCACAGTCCCTTCACATTCCCCCTCACGGCCTCTCACAGCCCCTCATAACCACTCACAGCCCCTCACATCCCCTTTGCATGCCCCTCACTCTCCCTCACATACCACTCACACCTCCCAAAGCCCCTCAGCCCCTCACAGAGTCACAGAATGGTTTGGAAAGTGGGTCATCTCATCCATCCTCCCGGCTCAGGCAGGGCTTTGTGTCCAGACAGCTCTGGAATATCCCCAGTGAGGGAGACTCCACACCCTCTCTGGACAATCTGTTCTTTGCTCAGTCACTGCACAAGAAGTTCTTCCTCATGTTCAGGTGGACCTTCCTGGGCATCAGTTCCTGCCCATTCCTCTTGTCCCATTGCTGGGCCCCCCGAGCAGAGCCTGGTCCATGCTCTGCCCCCTCCCTGCAGGCACTGACAGACATGGGTGAGGTCCCCTCTCGGTGCCTCTTCTCGAGGCTGAGCAGCCTCAGCTCCCTCAGCCTTTCCTTGAAAGAGAGGTGTTCCAGTCCCTTCATCATCTTTGTCACCCTCTGCTGTACCCACTCCAGGAGCTCTGTGTCTCTCTTGTCCCAGGGAGCCCAGAACTGGACCCAGCACTCCAGATGTGCCTCTCTGGGATGGACTAGAAGGGCAGGATCCCCTCCCTGCCCTGCTGGCAATGCTGTTCCTAATGCACATCTGCATTCCATTGGCCTTTTGGCTCATGGGCAGCAACAAGCCCTTCACTGCCAAGTCCACCCCTCATCCCCACCTACTCACTGGCACAGAGCCCTGCTCCTCTTCTGGATCTGGAGCACAAATCCAATGAGGAGTGGCTGAGGGAGGTGTGGGGATTCACCCTGGAGAAAGGAAGGCTCAGGGGTGACCTTACAACTCCCTGAAAGGAGGGTGTAGCCAGATGAGGACCAGTCTCTTCTCCCAGGGAACCAGCAACAGGACAAGAGGACATATTATTAAGCTGTGCCTGGGGAGGTTTAGGTCTGACATCAGGAGGAGTTTCTTTGCAGAAACGGTGATTAGACATTGGAAAGGGCTGCCCAGAGATGCTGGAGTCATGATCCCTGGAGGGATGTCCAGCAAAGACTGGACAAGGCACTCAGTGCCCTGGTCTGGCCGTCAGTGTTGTTTGGGCTGGACTTGATCTCAGAGGTGTTTTCTAACATAATTGATTCTATGATTCTCTGATTTCTCCTCTGCCAGGTCAGAGTGAGCTGCCCCACTTCTCAGTCCCTGCCACAAAGCCACCCCCACCTCTGCCCACCTGGGGTGGGGTCCCTGCCCACAGCCCCCCACAGGGCTGCCCCTGCACTCTGAGGCTTCCCCACCCATTCCCCCAGCAGCCTCCAGTCTCTGACCTTACCCAAAAATACTACTCTGGGAAGCCCTTTTGGGCAGAGGAGTCAAGATTTGAGGTCTGTTGTGGCTGTGGGGGCCAGGCTGTTCCCCTGGGCTATGGATGATGACATGCAGGGAGACCTGGGGAGAAGAGCAGCCACATCCCCTTGGCCAACCTCATGAGCCTCATGCACGTGTTTGTGGGCTCGTGCATTGCTTTTGAAGAGTTTTTATAGGGTAAGTGTATTTTTCGGTGGATTTTTTTTTTTAACTTCAGATGCACTTAGGAAAGCACTCCAAGCTATATCAGGCTGCCACTGTTTAGGTTTTTGTGGGAAACTCAGGAATGAGTGAAACGACTACTTAGAACTGAAATGATTTAAAGAAAAAAACCTGACCCTGAGGCCAAAGGGACAAGTAAACATGGTCTGGTTTTGATGAAAATCAGGGAATATAACACAGCAGGGCTCTCTGAAATGAAAATATTCTGTCTTCCCTGCTGCAGACATCCTTTTATAAGTGGTTCAAAATGAGCCGTTTCAGCCAAGCTCAGGACAAAATTAGCCTGAAAAGAATGTCAAGTATTTCCAGGAGTCAGCTTTTGCTTAGCATCTTTCTCATGGTGCATAAACAGAAAATGAATCAGATAATGAGCACTGAAGACAATATGTGAAATCCAAGTGTATAAACAAGCATATACAACATTGAATTATGATATTTTATCTGTTTCACCATACTTTGAGGCAGGATTCCACTTTTTTCCAACAGCAGAACAGGTAATGTACAAGTCATAATCAGAATTTCCTTGAAGCAGGTGCAGTGTTTAATGCTGATAAATGGCCCCATGATTCTCCCCTTAAAAGGAGAATCTATTTCTCATAAAAATACAACCTCCTTGCACACTCAAGTTTACAGTACTTAATAATTTACAAAATTCAGAAAATAAGTTCCATGAGGATGAATTATCCTCATCTGTCTGCTGTATCATTTTTTTCCACTTCCTTTGTAGAGCTACATGCCAAAAATAAAAGGGATAAAGGATGAGAGGAACTGTAAATTTCATCTGATGTAGTAATGTTCAACCGCTTTAACCATGCCACAAAGCTCAGTGTGCAGGAATGAGAGGTGAAACATAAAGTGTGTGCAGTGTGCATGTCTAATGGAGTGTTGAAGGAGCTCCATGTATCCTCCTTTCTGGAAGCTGGTCTGAATTGGGGCATTGTCTCATTCCAGTTCACGTTCACTCATGGTGACAGAAATCTAACTTTGGCCCTGCCCTCAGTCTAGAACATGCTGGAGAGCAAAGCCCTGGTTGTTGGTTCTTATGCTGTGGAGTAGCATCATTTTTGAATTTCTGTTTTATTTCAACATGCCTTGGTAACTGTGGCCAGTTATCAAAGCTTCTTAGCAGTGTGAGTACAAAACCTGACTTTTACTCTGAGTCCATCAGCTTGGATCGTAATGCACAAGCATCTCACTGGTCCTGTGCTTTAGCCTCCATCCCCTTCCAGTACTAGTGAGGCAGAAATGGGATGTCTTCTGAGGGAGTCCCTGTGGCTGCTGAGTCCAAGAGTCTCCTCCTGTGTGGATGAGTGGCTGATGCTGCTCAATCCATCACCTGCAGCCCCATACAGTTTTCTGTCTGAAGCTGGGGCTGTGGTCCGTGAGGTGTGTGGCACTGACAGTTGTGTCTGCCTCGTGCTTCATTGAGCCTGACAAGGCTTCACTCCACTGAGAATCTGCTCATGTGTGACTCAGAGCAGCACGAGAACGCATATTTAGCATCCTCATATGAGTCGATAGTTATAATACATGTAATGACAATACCTCTGTGCCAGATTATTTACTATTTTGGCTCAACTGTTAAGCCACGTCACATTTCTTTTCTACACTCTATATGTCTCGTGTCATGTGCTAAGTGCTTATTCACTAAAAATTGCCTTCTAAATTACCTACAGTGAGTTCCTTCCTGACTTTCCACTTCAGTAAATATGAAAAAATTTAACAAACCATTTTTCCTTGGATATTAAGCAATGATTGGTATTTATGCTGCCCTTTGAAAATATAGTTTTGCCCTTATATTGATAGATATATAGGAGACACTGGATCTTGATTTTTGTTTAATCTCTTAGTTCAACCCAAATGTAGAGCATTGATATTCTGATGCTGTAGAATTATTAAAGTGCATATTTGTTTCAAAATGTTTTCAAATCCAATTAGATTCCACAGGATAATGTTATTTTCTCACTAATTTGTTCAATGAAACTTTTAAAATGAAAGCTTAGCTATTTAAATGCTTTATGACTGAGCTAAATGGAATATCTGAACTTCTTGCTTGCTTTTGGGAGAGGAAGAGTTGTGACATGTTTGCAGATCAAGATAATATTCACTGTTGATGTCAGTAACTGCTATAATGTTATTTTACAAGAGACAATCATTGCATATAGCCTGGCTTGCAGGTTTATAACACAAAATAAGAATGATATGATTTGTCACCACTGGAGGTGATTTTTTTTACCTCACAAAGAAACTAGGAACAGTAAGAGACTCTTTCCCCATTAGTGCTACAGTCAACATTTCACTTGAACTTTTTTGCCACTGTGGTCATCTTAAAATTACTCCAATATTTCCAAATAAAGAAACCTAAAACTGGAACATTCAAAGCTTCTCTCTAGAGCACAAAAAAAAAAAAAGGAACTGACTTTTTTTATTTAAAAATCATGTGTCAGCTGTTACCGTGTTGTGGTTTCATGCACATTTGAGTGGCACATGCGCTGCAATAATTGTACATTCCCCTTTAACCAAATAGTTTGCTCCCAAACATTCCAGCTGAGTCAATTTTTCATTCTTTTAATTTTCCATTGCATTTTTCATTGCAGCAACTTCTTGCACAATAATACCCATAAAAATTGGTTGGAAGCAAACAGCCTCTAACACTAAGGAGTTAAACAGTCTGGATTGTAAAATTTCACCTTTTGTTTTCAGCAGCAGTTCCTACTGGGTAACATAACATTACTGAAAAAATAGACAAGTTTTTGTTTCAGAAGTTTAAGAATTATTTGGATGAGAAAACTCCCTCTGCTGGTTTGAAGAAGCAGCAGATATATTTAATTTAAAAACAAACAAACTGTGGGAAAATATTAATTCAGGATACACAGTATTTTTCCCTTCACTGCATACGTAGTGGAGACTGAATCTGCTCATTTCAGAGAATGAGGCATGACTCTTTAAAAATTAAATAAAAGTAATAAAAAAAGGCAAAAAAAAACAAAACAAGAGAGAGAGAAAATATAAAAATGCAGAGCAGTTGTTTTATTGTTTTGGATATTAAAACTGTATCAAAATGTAGATTTTCAAGAAGGAGGCAAATTAAGCTTGCACACTAACATTTAACCTACTATTTCTTTTAACTACTGGGGGGTTTACATTATTTTAAGATGCAAAAGGAACTTTGTCTTTATTTTCCAATCCCCTACAGATACTCCATTAATAGCAGCTACGCAGGGCTCACAGGCTGGACCCTTTGCAATTACAGCACAACTCCCTCCATCCAGGTGAAGAGTTCCAAGTCATCTGTCTTGCAGATGGTTGCTAAAGGAAGAAGAAATACCGTGTTACTACACACAGCTGGTGATAGTAAGGAATTTGGGGTGCCAGTTTTCAGGCTATCGAAAGAGTCATGCTCTAGTCTTGTATATTTCAAATTATAAAGTGTGGATCAGTGCTGATCTATAAGAACTCAGAAGCTGGTTGGCAAAATAACTGGAAATGGCTTTGTAAACACTTTGCATTCTCCCGCATTGAACAAGCAACCAACCAAAATGAGGGAAATTATATGGACACTGGAAGCTTGTCCTAATTTGATTTGTCTATAACTGGAAATTGTTGTGGCAACACAACAAACATGGTTTGTTGTTTATTGGTTAAACTCTTGGTTGGAAATGTTGAGGAGCATCAGTCAGCGGAAACATTCCTCTGTCATTTGTTTCAAGTTTAGTCACTCTTGATCTATTCCCTCCATTGTTATCAACGTCTTCAGTCAATCCCATTCTCTTCTCCATAATCGGTTCTAGCCTTGACTAGCAAGTACTGTTCCTTTTCCCTGTGTTATTCCTTTTCCACCTGCCAAAAACTCCCATACCTTTCTCCATCTTGCAGGGCTGACAACACACAGGGAGCCAGGACAAGCTTCATTTCTGTGGCCACATTTTTGTGTCATACAAAAATGCATCCTTCAGATAGGACCCAATGTTGATTAAAACCTTATTAGAGATGACAGTGTGTCCAGTATTAAATACTTCTGAAGTCCTGAATGAAGTATTACAAATGCCACCTCCATTGCACATGTATGAAATAAAGAACTTTTAACTGTTGAATCTTCAAAGGACAGGATTGAGGGAGAGGGAGGCTTATCTGAAATTCAGGCTAAGTACAGGCAAGGATTAATCATGTACAGCCACGAGGCCACTGTAGCAGTAATCACCTACCCTGACAGCTATTATGTTTTCTCTTTGACATCTCTTCTGAGGACACAGTTCATTTATCCTGGGCTATTACAACTAATGAAAACAAAGCTGCAAACAACAGGGGGTTTGTGGAGAAGCTCCATCCACATTATGCTGATAAAAACCCAATCCACGTGGACATGGAGCCGTTAACGGCACGGCCATATGTGTGGCCTTATGTTTCAAAGATACTCTGATTTAAATGCAGGAGAGTTTTCATCTCGCAGTTTGGTTGTACATCACATTGTACTTAAGCAGAAGTAGGAAAAAAGCAAGCTGTGCTTTCCACTGGCTTTTTTATTTTTCCCCCTCTAATAAGCAACAGTCTTCCTCCTTCCTTTTTAGGTACATTTGGCATTTTGCATTTGTATTAAGTGCCCTTTGGCAGCCACTGTTTGGGATTTCCTTTTATTAACATCTAGCACAAAGAAACCTCATCTTCAGGGTCCAATGGGCTAATGGTTTCCTTCGGCATCTGAATAAATCAACAGCTGTGGCCTTCAGCCATTTTGTCTTTCCAAAATAAAAGTAAGGGAAAGATGCTTGTTGTTGTAACAGTTCTCACACATGCTCTGAAGACTTTTCTCTGCAGAGATGGCTTCACACAAAACATACAGTATTAGTAATGTAATTTTCCCCTCACTCCATCAGTGATAGCAGTGTAGCCCTAACTGCAATGAACTAAAGACAGAAAGTTTGCCCAAAAGGTAGTGAGTTTAATTAAAGCATTTGGTACGTTATCATAAACACTTGTATCACCATAAATACACACACATTACATAATAGGGTGCTTTTACGTGCAACACGTAAGAGGATGATCTCAACTGGAAGTGCTTTTCTGTTCAAAGGGGAGTCAGTGATACCCGTACAGAGCCTTTGTGCTCTAAGTGTGGTGCCAACAGCAGCTGAGCCACTCACACACCAACTGGAACGTGTCACTCTGACACTGAACTTCTCTTTACGGCTCTCTTGCCCCTGTGCTAGTTCTAGTGCTCATCTGATGGTTTTTCTCAGTAAGTTCAGCTTCTAAATCCACCAGGAAACTTAAAATAGGGAATTGTTAGTCTTGAAAGCAGTGTGGACTTGTAATTAAACTATGTTCAACTGGAATGTTTAAAATTCCAGATAAAACTATATCATGAAAAAGATGGATTAAGTGCAGAAACTCTGCACATATTACTTGCACTCAGGGAACTATTTTGAGTGTGATTGTCTTGGGGGTGTTTTTGTGGTTTTGTTGTGTGTTGTTCTTTTAATGGGAGTACAGCAAAGCCACACCCCGAAGGCTCCAGAATGTGAAGACACAGTATTCTCTCTAGTAAGGCTCCTGGGAGCCTTTTGGAGGAAGGGATACCAAGTTACCTGTGTGTTTACATTTTCCTGTATTGATTGGTCTGAGCTGACAGTGCCATGAGCAGCGTGTTCTCATCAATATCCCAGCCTTTGACAGAGAGGCCAGGACAAAGGAGTGCAAACACACTTCATGCCTTAAGCTTAACACAAAGCCTCTTCTCTCTTCATTCTCAAACCATGGCAGATTGTCATTAATTTTCTCGAAACTGGCAGCCTTTTTGTGAGTGCTGTTCAGCCGCTTTTGAGTTTATAAATAGCATTCCCAAGGGGCAGTCTGTGTGTCTGTGGAATTGCCAGAGTCGACCGATTGGTTAGAAAATTCTATAATAAAATACTATTTCCCCTGACAATCACACCCCCTCACCTTCAGTGATACTGACTGAGCTCTCTGTGTTGCTAGAGTCAGTAAATGCTTCTGTGAGGTGTATAAGTATTTCCAGCAAGCTACTAAATTTTACAAAATAATGGTTTCATGCATTTTTGGTTCTGAAAGTTATCATGTAAATAATAACTGTCAAAACAATTAGTGATAGAAAGGCCACACATTTCTCTCTCCCTGTCCCCAGAAAAACTAAACACTAATGCTTCCTTTTTATTGTTAAAAAAGTCAGAATTGTAATTGGATCTAATAAATACGACATATTTTCAATTAGAAGGGTTTGCTTTCCTCTTGGTAAGGTACTTGTGGCTGGGAAGAAGGGCCCCTTGTCAGGCTTTGGAGGCTTTCACTGATTATTTTGTTGTTGTTCTTATGCAGAGTAAGAACTTAGATGTTTATCTACATTCCTGCAGGCTTGTATATCCTCTCCCTCAGGGCACTGATGCCTTCTGCCAAGAATAGTCACCAGGTTTTCTAGAGAGACACCAAGCTCAGCCTGATACAGACCGAGCACTTCAGAAGCACTTGGTGGCTTTATATTTTTCCTCCTAAGAAGTTAATTTATTGGTGATTATTCATCTTACCACACCATATCCCCACAAAAACAGCAGAATATGAGGTCTCTGTTTCACTCATTGGCTACAAGTGGAAATTTTGACTCTGTATGTCCACTTTAACAGGTACTAACATCTCAGCCTGAAGGAGGAAAAGGAGCTCCTATTCTGCTTGCAGAGACAATAAAATTAGAGAGGCAAACAGAATGTTGGGTTTATGTCGTGAGAAGCAAATTGTCTTTCAGTTCCCATTTTAAGTGAGACAGTGAACTGAAATTATTGCTACTTTTCCCAATAAAGGCGCAAAGAACTGTAAGTTTTTTGTGTGCAGAGCAGAACACTGCAGTGAAATTAAATACGGAATAGTTTGTTGAGTTGTTTGGACTTGCATTTGCCCAGCGGAAAGTGCAGAAGGGAGTGTGTGACACAGAGGAGAATGTGATCCAGCAACTCTGAATTGCCAAAAGTGTATTATCAAAGATAACCTGCAAACCTGAGTGTTTTTCTGAGAAAGCAATATTTAACTAACTCATCAGCTGATGTGTGAATTGACTACTCACACATTTGGGCATGTATACTTTTCCTACCAAAAGCTGAATCCTTTATCTGGCACTTTCCCAAAAACACCCACTCAGAGGACATTTTGCAGACACGATATTTTCTATTCCTTTTCACTTCTCCATCTGTGTATTTCCACCCCAGACTACTTGAAAATCAGTATCCCTTCTATCTAATTAATCCTTATGACTTGGCCCTTAACATCACAATTCTTTCCTTTTCAGAAATTCCCGTTAATAATTATTCCAGAGCTCCTGCTGTACTCAGGAACTCCCAATCTGTCTTCATTACCTTTTGTCACAAACAAGAAGGAGAACAATAGTTTTGTTTAAACTCACCGGGTCTGCTAAAAGACCATATTTTTTCAGAGTGAGCTCCTAGAAGACAGAATCAGTCTGATATATGGGCAGATGGGAACACAGAGGATATTACCTGTCCCAGCTATTTTGCCACTGTAGAACCAGAGCTCTGTGTTGGGAAATCAGAATTCAGAAACTTATTCTTGTTTTAATTTGAAATTAAAGCAATTCATGCAAAGAACATTCTAAAAAACATTTGCTTCTTTATAAAGTTTTAAACATCCCATGTTTTTCTTTCAGTGTTTATATTTCTCTCATGACATGTCAATAAATACCAGAACTAGGGAATTTAGTTCTTTTAAAACATTTCTCTGACATCCCAGCTCTGTGATCTGTTTTCTTCTCAGTGCTGAAAAATCCAAGTGCCTTTATCTGGACTATTCTTTCGAATTTTAAGATTTAACAGTGAAGAGAGGCTCCTTTCACCTGAGTTTAGTTGCATGCTTCAGCTACTCTGCTGATGTGGATTCACTTGACAATCTGTGGAAAGGAAGAAGCAGGCACTGATGGGAAACAGTTCATCAGATCTTAAAATAAATGCCTGAGTGATAAAAACCCTGGACAGGTGCCAGCATCTTTCTCGTGGTTGTAGAGGGAAACCACACAACTAGCTTAGATTTTGATGATTAAAATTTCAGAAAGCGAGTGTCATCATACAAGTTCCTCTTGCAGTATCTCTTGTGTTATTTTTGCCTTTACATTCTGCTGTTGAAATATTTTCCTTGCACACAAGATCAGCAGTGCATTTTGGGCAATGCAGAGTTAGATTTGGTTCGTGTTTCTAGAGATTGCTTCATATATCTGAAAGCAAGACAAGCCCTAGACATGGCTGCTTAAAGAGGAAGTCTTGAAGTGGGAAGAAACTGGCCTAAACCAACCATGCTCTTACTATTTTTAAGCCTTTTGGTGTGAAAAAATGACAGTTCAAAGGGCAAGGTCCTGCACTGGTTCTTCATTTTAGCCAGTGGTGAGAAGTTACTAGTTTGAAACTATTGATTTATCTTGAGGAGAGAAATCAGACTAGTAATTGGCTGTATTCATTAAGAAGATACAGCCACAAAAAATTACAAATATTATTATTCTGCTTATCAGAAGAGGTGTTTCCATTATACAGGGAAATGTTGATGTTGTTGTTTAACTAGTAAGACCTACTCTTAAAAAATGAATGCAAAGCTACTCAGGAAAAGTAAATTCAGCTTAGAATAGAATCACTAAGTCAATGAGGTTGGAAAAGACCTCTGAGATCACCAAGTTCAACCTAGGTTGGACAAGGTACAGACAAGGTCTCTTTGAACCATATTGGGGTGTCTAAAAGAGCAGTCTAAAGGAAGTTGTTTAGTCTCACAAGACAAAGTTTTGTGAGGGATTCACAAAGGAGGGACAGATTCAGTTTCTGTAAATACATCCATGGGCAGATCTGAGGGAAAGGAAATGACTAAAGCTTGCAAATAGCATTGCTTGGAATCAGTGGGCGCAACATGGTGGTGGATGTGCTTAGCCTGGAAATTAGAAAGGAAATACTACTGCAGAGCACTGCCATGTCATTCTGGAACAATGTTCACACAGGAGTTTGGAGAGAAGCAACAGTAACAGTTCCCAGGATGAAGCTTGATCCTTTTATGTAATGGATTATCATTATTATTATGTGATTTGCTTTACTAGCAGGAAAAAGGACTTGGTTACGATATTTCCTAAGTTCATGTATCTGTTATACACACACACATATATAATGCATGTGCTGTATGTATATACCTATTTGTTTACCTTTCAGGACTTCTGTGCACAAGGGTCAAGTTCTTACCAAACCATGGCAAACAGAGGGTGTGGGCATTCATGGGCTGATATGATGCATTGCACAGCATGGACTTCCCTGTCACCATTTTGCCTTTGACACCCAAACGCTCAGGAGTGACTGCAATACAGCACACAGGTGCCAGAGCCAGCTTAGCAGCAACAAATCTGAGTCCTGGTGACAGTAGTCACTGTAAAGATCACAACGAGATGAGCAGCTCTGCTCATAAATTCATAAAATCATTGCTGTCTGCAATCATAAGATGAAGTCACGCAATTGTTTAGGCTGGAAAAGACCTCTGAGATCATCGAGTCCAACCATTAACCCAGCACTGCCAAGTCCACCACTGAACCATGTCCCTCTGTGCCACTTCCACACATCTTTCAAATATCCCCAGGGATGGTGACACAACCACTTCCCTGGGCAGCCTGTTCCAGTACTTGGCAACCTTTTCTGTGAAAAAGTTATTCCTAATATCCAATCTAAACCTACTTCAGTGCAATTTGAGGCCATTTCCTCTTGTCCTGTTGCTCATTACTTGGGGGAAGAGACAGACCCCCACCCGGCTACAACCTCCTTTCAGGTTGTAGAGAGTGATGAGGTCCCCCCTGAGCCGCCTTCTCTCCCGGCTGAGTCCCCCCAGCTCCCTCAGCTGCTCCTCATCAGACTGGGGTTATCAAAGGGTTATCACAGTCCCACTTTCACCCCTTTCTCTGGAAGGACAGTGTCAGACTGTCAGAAGGGCATCCCTAAAGGGGCAGGTCGAGGCACAGACCTGCAGTAATGAGCACAACTATCTCTCCTTCCCTAAAAGGGAAAAAAAAAGACAGAAATAACTGAAATCTCTCAGCTTTGGCTGTACTCCCACAGCATTAACCAGGTGAGTTAGCACCCCAGCCCAGGAGTGCTTGAACAGTGCTATTAGACAGCTGCTGATTAACCTGTGTGGTCGAGCTGCAAAGTGACAGGTGCCACACAGAAGCCAGACACTTGAACTGTCACCACTTGTGCAAGCTGGTGGCCTGGAGTATCTGTTTCTGTGAGACAGCCAATCCAGCATCTGTCACGAGTGTCTAGTTCATCATGAGAAAACAAAGAGAAGTCCCAATGACACATCTTCCAGCTGCAATCCCAAAGAAGTGTCATAGGAGGACAACAGAAAGCCTCTTCTGCAATGAATGAGTGGGTATTATTACAAGGCACATCAAATATGCACAGGGTTGAATTTTAATTCTACCAAAGACCGCAAACAGACACCAAATGTGTCTAATTTTAGGAAACTCTGGAATTTTGCTCTACAAGGTCCTTGAAGAAAGTTGTAGTAAGGTAAGTGTCATGGCCGTATGTGGCAACAGCATTGTAACTTCCATTAGAAATTGTGATGTGTATGAGATGTAGTAATCTCATTCTTCTGTGCTCTCAGGCTGTATTTGCAGGGAGGGAGACAGGAAAAAAATAAAGAGAGCCATTATATCATTTTACATGGTGACTTATTGTCTTAGAAAATGAGAAGATCCTTATTCCTACTTATTTTTGCCAGTACAACAGCACTGCACCATGCAGTCCTCAGTCTCCTATTCTTCTGCTGTGTCTTCTTTCATGTGTGTTTAGGGTTTTTTTAAAATAACTTACTCTCCCTTGGCCCATACCATTTCTTCTCCTCCTCCTCACCTCCACACACATTATTCATTTTTGTTTAAATTTAAATGTATTCATTTTAGTTTAAATTTAAAGGTATCCACTTTTATTTCATTCTATAAAACTTTTTACAAAAGAGATGGTATCTAATCCACGGGTCTGATCTGTGTATCTTGCCACTTGTAGGGAATATTGATAATCGTTGTCATAGGCTTAAAGATGGTACTTGTCTTTGAAGCCCCAGCTATACACCTCCTGCCTCAAAACCTCACTCAAGTAATTTTCCCAGCAGTCACAAAAATGTTATAATTGCCTGTATGTTTGACTGCCAAACTTTACAAGTGACCTGGTTTTCATATAGCAACTTCTATCACCAGTTTCAGACAGTCTGGGAATGGGAGCCCAGTCTGATCCAAGCAGCAGTGGGGCAATACCAGAGCAGGAGAATAGAAACTCAGTGATCTGGGAAGGCAAAGGAGCTCCAGGCAGAGAGGTAAACCAGAGAAAAGACAGGACCCTGAGGTCAGAAGGAAGAGAAGGCTGATAAGGAGGTGTAGCTGATACAGCAGACACAGACCAGGCAAACAAATGCCTTTTCCAGGAAAATGAGCACAAGTGTCCGAGAGGAAACTTACCTCATCCAAAGGCTTTGTATCAGAAAAATGTGCCCTGAGCCTTGGAGACATAAACCTGATGGCTGAGATCTAAAGGAGAAGGCAAACCCCATCCAGAAAGTTCTAAAAGGATGGCAGCCTGGAAAGCGGGAGCAAACAGCTGGAGTCTGGAAGTAGGGAAGGGATGTAGGGAAATGGATTAACAGTCATGTGCAAGGCAGGCATCTGAAAGATGTTGGATTTTCATCTAAGTTTTTCATATTTGGAGAATTTCTGTTAAGAAAAAAAACCCAGACATGTGAAATGGGAGGAAATTACACAGTTATTATAACACAAGAAAAACCTGAGCCAATTCACCAAGCCAAAACAGGCCTGGAGTGACTGGTCTGTCTGATCTTTCACAGCTTGTAGCTTTAGGACATGAAAGTACATATTAAAAAAAAAAAAGAGAGAAGGATGCATAATTAAGAGGATCCTTTAGGAAAATTTTGTCTTGGGTAGAAATCACTGAAGAAGAAGAGTAATGGTCAAAAAGGGGCAGCTTGCTAGAGGAGCCAGAAGAGAGAAGGACCTCAGATTGGCTCTTCAGACTTGAGGCATCAGTTTTTTAATCCTGGGAGGAGTCACGGGGCTTAGAGTCTGCCCCTGGGGTGTTAGTGCTGGAGACACAAACCAGCCTGCAGTTTGCTTACCCTGAAGTTACAGAGGAAGACTTCAAATCGGTTTATTTTGTCTATTGTTTGACTTTGGGAAAAGCCTACCTGGTCATTACATGCTATTCTGTTTATCTTTTCTCTTTAACAAGCTGCTATCATTTTAAACACTGTGATTCATCAGTGTGATGGGAAAGGAAATTTTCCCAGGTGTCTGAGCTGGGGCTCAAACCAATCTTCACAACAGACCTTCTCAGATAATCAAAGCCAGCCCTTATGGCTGCCAACCAGTGCCTTCCAGAAGAAAAGGTTACAGCTGTGTTAAGAGCTGTGAAAGCAATACCTGTCCATAAAAACCTGCCCCCAAAAGTTCAAATTCTGGGAAATGACACAGGGCCACAATTCTGCCCAGAATTGAACTTTATTCCAAGAAGTGCAAGAAAACAGTGCCAGTTCAGCCCAGGTAGAGAACCAAAAGGGCTTAGTGGAACAGGAGGGATCCAGCCACAAGCAGATTTTAGAAAAAGAGAGATTAGCCCAGTAGGATCTAGAAGTTGCAGGTTTTTCCTTAAAAATACAAACCAACAGCCTCTGAGTATAGTTCTTGAAAAGTGGAATAGTCTAATTGCCCTATGACAATATACTGTTTTTCTGACAAAGCTTCTTTTGTGTCCTTGCATTTTTTCTACAGCAGATATTTATGGAAATTGTCATCACAAAGCTCCTAAAAGTATTTCCTGTAAATTACATAAAGGTCTGTCTCCTTTGCAGTATCATAAGGACCTGTTCACAAGTTTCCCATTACTTTTGAGACCTTTATTTTACAGGATAGATAGATATGTTACCATACATTATCCACATGTTCAAGGAAATGACTTGCCCATAGGAGAGAGCAACTGGAACAGTGACTGTGAGTGGTTTGTGTTGTCAGTGGTGGTTTTGTTGTTGGGTTTTTCAGATCTTTTAAATTACTTTTTGAGCAGATTTTTCTTCTGAAGTCACTTGAGATTCACCAGCACGCCCTGTGTTGTGCTGTTGTTTTTTTCCTGCACAGAAGTGCCTGTGACTGTGGCCTTTCTTTGGTACCCACCAAAACATTGTATGCTCCCACCTCACTCAGTATTTTCACTGAAAAGTAGCTGTGCAGCTTTCTGTTTAGATCTGGACTGTGTTCACCTTTAGGGATGAGGCCCTGGAACATTCCCAGCAAAATTAGATCATTTAGAACACAGAACATTCTGAAATAAATCTAATGTGCCTGGGTTAATTCTATATCAAACTGAGCATAAAATGGTTGATTCTAGTGTTCAAGAGCAAAACATGAGATTAAAGAATTGATCTAATCAACATCGTAGTTTGTTAGAAAACATCACTTATTTTAATGGGGCCTAAACATGCACGTTGCCTGGAGTTCAAAGGAAAATGAGATCCAAGCAAAAGGTATAAAAAATGTGGAGAACACGTTGCATAGTAAACAATCCCATGAGCTCGTGCTGTGCCCTTTCTTTTCCTGCCTTTGATGTTGGAGCTCCCATTTTATTCCCGCAGACTTGATCCTACTGCCTTTGAATTTAGTGGGAAGACTGCTCGTTTACTTTGAATGTGCAAAAAAGCAACTTTAGATTCTTACATGACTTTTTGGAACAATAAAGGAGTTTTGTATGTTTTATTGTATGGTGGGATCCTAATCTCTCACAGGGCTGTGTTGCACTGGCTTTCTGCTCCCAGGGATGGGAAAGGAGCTGCACCCCCATTTTCCATCTGCTGTCCTTTTTCCTCTCTTCACCAAAATACCAAAGTAGACAAGCACAATGGAGCAAAAAAGGATCAGTGGGGGTAGAAGTGGAAGGAGCAAATGAAGAGTGGAGGAAGAGGGCTGTACTTGGTTGATATAAACCATAGAATCTTAGAATGGTTTAGCTTGGGACCTTTAAAGACCGACACCCTCCTTGCAATGAGCAGGGACGTGCTGGACTAGTTTCAATTGCTGAAAGCCCCATTCAACCTGACCTCGAATGTGTAAAGGTGGTGGCAGAGAGGAGGTGGCTCTGACACTTCCCACACTCTGTGCCACAGTTGTAGCACAATATTTTTGATGGGGAATGGGGTTTCACTTCACAAAATTCAAACAATGTCGCCCATTGTGGATATAAGGCTGCCTCCTTCTTCTCAAAGGTGTGCTATTGCTTCTCATGCAGGTAGCCACAAACACAAGATGTGTGATACACAAGATGTGTGATACACTACCTACATTTCCTAATTGGGAGAGAACAATTTTGACACCAAGCTTCCCCCAGGAAAGGAAGGGAAAATAACTGCAGTCTTGAAAAAGTAGAAATAGCTTACCTTGTCCAGCTTGCATCTTCCTCTGCTCTCTCACATTCAGAAAAGAACAACTTCCCTTGAATATGACTCTGTCTGTGACTCAGACTCCTGCCAGCAGCCACTTTCAAAGGGGGCCACCAAATGAGCCATCCCTGACATAAGAGCCTGGGGCAATGATTTACCGTGGACAAAATCCTGCTGAGGCCACTCACAAGAGCAGACTAAAACAGATTGGCCCTAGTCTGTATGGATCGTTTTAGATTAAGGTTTACAGTGCTACAGCAAGGATTAGAAAGTGTCAGTGGAGACCAAAGTGCTGCAGCCCAGGCTGCTGCCATCATTGTCCTGCAGGAGACAGAAAGCTCCTGGCTGCAGAACGAGGAGCCCAGGGAGATGTAAAATGCCCTGGGCAGGAGGGTGCAGGCACCAGGGAGTGGAGACTGGAGGGCACTCACTGGGAGGGGAGCAGAGGGGCTGTGAGCATTACACAGCTCATTATGGTTTCCACAATGTCTGGCAGCATCACACACTTCTAATCTAATTTGGAAACGAGGTGATTTCCCAACACATTGTTTTGCACTTGAACCCTCTCTCTTAATTCCCACTTTGTTAATTTATCAACAAATTAGGGTGTTTTTGTAGCAGATGCAGAAACTTGCATTCACAACTGCACAACACTGGTTTAAAAGTAGTAACAAGAAATGTAATAGCTCAAATACAGGGTGTCTACTTGGAGAGTAAACATGTCTTCAGTGTTAGCTCAGCTTTTAAAACAAACTTAGTAATTGCTTCCAGAGATAAAATATTTGCAAGCTATTATTACAGCACACTCTCATTAAAGGGAAGGAAACACAGTTGTCTCTTTGGAACAGGCAGACCTGAACAGAGAAAGCTGTGCTCCATAATTAGTCTTCAAGGGCTGTCAGGTACCTGTACCTCTGACAGCTCAGCATTAAAACCTTACCAGCAGAGCATTCATCCATGCTGCTGTTTCCCAAGCCACCCAAAAGAGGTTGTGAATTTGTTAATTAATTTCTGGAAAACACCATGGATATGTCTCTGAAAGCAAATAGCCCAGGGAGATGCAAAATGTCTCGAGTGGAGAACACAAGCCTGGGAGCGATTTAAGGCTTTGAATATTGTGTATTCCTCAAAAGCAGTGGAAGAGGAGGGACAGTGTTAGCCAGCCTGTGTCCTTACTCAGAGAGGTGTTTTTTGGTGGCTCTTTCACTTCAAAGCATCTGATTCTGCAGCTGATAAAATTGACAGCCAGCGGAGCTGCTTTCACACCAAGGCAGCTTGGTTGGGGACTGTCTGGAGATAACAGAGGTAGGATTTTGCTTTCTAAAGATCTCTTTAGGGTTATGCAATGCAATGCAGTCCCAGGTTTTGTTGTCTACAGAAACGTCCCTTACAGACAGCAGTGTTTCTGATCGTGATTTCAGTTCAACTTCTCCTGTCCTTGACATAATTGGGAACAATTTTCTGCTAAAAATAACTAGGCAGGAAAAAACAACAAAAACAAAGAACTCAAACAAGACATAAATCTACATTGTTTCCCTCCTAAGGGATAATAATATGGTGATATGGCAGCAGGCCACAGCAGTAATTGCTCTGTATCTACACTGCACACTTGCTGCAACACAACAGCACATTTCTGTTCACTGGGGCACAACCTAAAATTAACTACCAGGAGCTCCATACCACAGCAAGCTCAGTTAAAATTATGGTGTTTAAAAAATGAGGAGCCTCACTAGCCCTGAGAGGACATCTGAAGTTCACAGCCTGCTTCAGAGCTTCTAGTGTTTTCAGTGGGAACCTGGTACACGTGAATCCCAGGGCTGCTCACATGTTTTACAGTAAACACTCGTCTGGATTAAACCTCTCCAGACTTAATTTTTGGCCAACTGGCTACTCAGAATTTAGAAATTGAGCAACCCTTGGCAGGGCTGATTCTCTCTGGCTGTGTAACACACACTACGATGTTACCCCCCATACACAGCCAGAGGCAATGCCTACTCTTTGGAGGAACCCTGTTGCCCAGATCTCTTGCCCAGGAGAAGACTTCACATAACACCTGCAGTTTTTCCTGAAATGCTTTGAATCCTCACTTTACTGTGCTCTAATTACCTAGATCATCCCAGCAGAAACTCTGCCTCCATCCCTGTTAAGGTAAGGCCTGTATTGGACCATCAATAGACACAGCATGCAACCCTTTTTCTGACGGGCAGGAGGTCTTTATTTGGGACTGGAGCACCTTAGGGTTGGATTTTTATGTGACTCTGTAAAGCCACCATTTGTTAAAGAGCAAGGAGGGATCTTCAGGCAGCTCCTACCCTCATTGTGAGCATCCTGCAGATGGTCACCATCCTGACATTAATCCGGGAACTTCCCCGTTCAGCCCACAGAGAATTTGGGCATTCTGAATTCTGCTCCTTTAGCATCAGTTGCTACCACACACCTTTACAGATCTACTTTAGGAACATGCTGTGGAAAAGAAGCCAAGACCTTTAGGTTACCTTGCCCTGTTTCTGCCATTCTTAACCCTCTATTGCACAGAAAAAGGCTTTTCCACAGATGGTGAAGTGCTTGCAGGAAGATACTCTTTGACCAGGAGCAATAACTACATGGTTACCCTTGTTTTCTTGCACTTTTTATTAGTCAGAAAGAGCCTCTGTACAGAGGAAAGAAATTTTATAATGATTGTCTGCAAGGATCTCCAACAATCAGAACTCATGATCTGCAGGGATTATTTGTATTTGATTGTGAACCATGTCTCATTTGTCCTGCTGCAGAGGAAGCTCAGTGAGTCACTGTTTGAGGTATAACATAATGATTTTTGCCAGGTCAACTTCCCACAAAGGAGAGCATTTAGTGTAAACAAATCACTTATTGTAGAGCAGGACTAGCTTGCAATGCAAAAGAGGACAGAATTTATTACACTGAACACAAGCTGGAACAGTTCAGTCACTTGGGACTTCAAAACATTAGTGCAAGTGTAATTTCTCTCATTTAAGATGATTATTTTATGTCCCTTTGCAGCGTACAGGAAGAACAGTTATTTTTTTCTTTTCAGGAGTATTTTTGTGTTTGTAAAAGTTGTTACAATCTTCTCCAGCTGTTCTCTTTTCTAGAATTGTTTACACTTTTCTAGAAATGGATTAATTGGCTACATCCTTTCTGAAGTGTTTTCCCCCCTGACCAAGCACATGTGTTCCATCTGCAGCCTTAGCAATGCTATCTGCACTGGAAAGGTTATTTCAGCATCTTGCATGCCATACATACATGGGTGGAACAAATAGATTCTTTGCAAATCCTTCCTGACTGGTGTTAATTAGATGTTTCTGTGTTTGGCAAGCACTGTTCTGCAATTTTTTTCAGAAAATGCAATCAGACTGATTGGTGACAATTCTGATGTACCTCCCTTCCTTCTTTTTTGAGAATAGTCACCATGATTGCTGTTCTCCAGTGCCCTGGAACTCATCTGTCCTCCTCACCTTCTCAAGGAGAGTCACTGGCATCTCATCCTGCTTACAGCAGCTACTTAAGCATTTTAAATAAACTTCCTTTTTCTTAAGTGACTGCTGAAGGAAAAGAGACCTTAGACCTGCCGCACATTATTATTTCTCTCTTCCCATCTCAAGTTGGACTAAACCATATTTCATGTCTTTGGAGAATGTCTTCATGTGGTTTTTCATTCCATTTCTTTGTTATGTCTTATTCTGCTCTTCATTTTTGTCACCATGATTATACCAGTCAAAGGAATTCATTATACCCAAATCCATTTGATTCAGGACTTCTGTCACACCAGGCAGCAGCTTAGCTTTTGTCTGATCAATAACAGCAAGCACATACCTTTTAGGCAAAGTATCACAGATTTTTTGCTATCTCTTCCATATTCCTTTTTATTAACAGACATGCAAGAGAGGAACAATTTGACCATTGAAAGCACATTTTATTCTGTTTGAATACCCAAAACCTAACATATAATTAAACAGCAGCTTTAGTTAAGGTTGCATAAACCCAAACTCAAATATTTTCTGAATATTTTCTGAATATTTCCCACACTAACCAGGAAACAGTATTTTGACAGTTCTGAAGTGTTTCCCCAATACTGTTGTTCTCTGTTATTTTTCATTTCTACTGTTGAACATGTTTTTATTTAGACAGAATTGAGAGTTTTGACAGTAATTTTCATACCATTTCTCTAAGCATGATTCAAAGCACAAAGTAAGCCTGTTCTAAAATGAACAGAAATGTAAAAGGCCAGATGCTTGGCTGCCTTTGTGAGCTGAGGGCAAAGCTTGAGCCACCTGGTATTTACCCACCACCGGTTTTACTGCTGCACACTTCCCATCCTTAAAATCCTCTTCAATCATTAACTGGTTTCTCACAGTTCAGCAAAGCAGGTAAAGTTCTTTCTTCCTGCCTGGCAGGAAGAGACAAAGCGAGACAGTGAGTTAAAGAGGCACAGAGGGATTCACCATCAGCGCCCTCATTCAGAGCATGATTTAATTAATCTTTACATGGTGGTAAAAATGGCTGCATCTTTCCTTTCACTCAGTGAGGCATCCATCTCTTTCACGTTTTCTTATCTATATTGCACATCTTTCTCCATCTTTCTTTTACAAAAGAAATTGTATTTTTTTTTTCCCCCATCTGTTTGGTCTCTTCTTTCCCTGTGAAAGCTCTGGCACAGGGGAAAGGATCCTGTGTCTTGCTCTTGGATAATCTCTTCATTTCTTGGCAGACAGTCGGGTAGAAAGCAAAGCAGAGAGCTTTGGCACAAGGCAGAGTCTGAGTGTTTGGTTGTTTGGGAAATTTTTTTATTGTTTCTAGGGGATTTTTTTTCCACGTTTCTTCTTGGGAATGTTTCACTTAGTCTGCCCTTTAGTCCAGGGAGAGAATAGGAACTCATTATATGAAAGGCTGAGGTTTGATGTTACAGCTATTCACAGGAAAGTGGGGCTTTCCTTTTATTGTTCACAACAAACATTTTCCTTCATGAGAAGCAAAAGGCAGGTCTGAAGTTAGGGGAAAAAAATGTTTTGTTCAACTTCAATCAGATATGAATTGCTTGTGAGGTTTTACGAGAAGTATATTGTTTGAGCTAAAGAACACCAGCTGATACTGATACTTCCTTTTCTTTTTGGATGCATCATTACAAAATAAATATGGGAAAAGGGAAAGTGTAAGTATTCTAATGTATCATAAAAGCAAACAAACAAACAAAACCCCCACAACAAACCGTGTTAAAAAAATAACTAGTGGCAACTTGCCGAGCTGGGTCTCTGCTCTGGGCGAGCTGCTCTGTTCCTGGGTCTGCAGCACCTCTGCATGGGCTGAGCCAAGAAAGGTGATTCCTCCTCTCGGGTTGCAGGATCCAGTGTTAGCCAGCAGTCACTCCCCACCTGCTTGGCAGCTCTGGCATGACACTTCCTACAGGTGTCCCTGCTGACTCTTTACCTGCCAATTTTCCATCATCTGAAGAAAATAAATCCCTGTGCTTTTCAATATCAAACATGATCCAGAATGTAAAAATTTTAGCACTTTCTAAGCCTGGAGTGCTGTTAATCACAGACAAAGCTCACCTCAAGAGTCCCCATCCATTCCCACCATGCAGCCCCTCCTCGAATTCATCACAAAGAATGGCTATTTCCTCACACTGGCAAAATCAGCCTTGTCTGACACTGAAAACTTCCTGAGACAGGGAAATGATGCATAAGGAGCAGGAGAACTCTGGGCTCTCCATGCCCCAACTCCATTCTCCAGCTTCTTCACCCATCCCTGAGGTGTCTCATGAGAGTAACTGAGCTTTGTTTTCTAACCACAGCCACTCAGTGTGGATCAGGATCACAAAGCCGGTGTCTCCGGTCCAGTCTCAGAGCAGAGGGCTGGGAAGCTCATCTCTGTGGCTGTTTTTCTGTATCATGGACAGCTGATGGCAGCAGCAGTTGTGTTCATGGGGGAAATGGGCTATTTGGTCATGCTGACAATTGGTCTTGTAAGTCCAGGTACTGAAGTGCACACCCACACACACCCACACCCACACCCACTCTCCAGGTGTTGTATGGGACTGTTCCCCCTTTCTGGTAGAAGCCATATCCCTGCATGATGCTCATCCTGGCTGTGCAACACTTGGAGTTTGCAGGATTGTTGAGCCATGACTAATGCCAGGTCCTTTGGCAACAGCTCTGATCCGAATTGTCTTTAACACCCTTTCTGTAAACTAGCTGTTTTCCAGATTATGCAAGGTAGGTGTGCTCTTTCTCTACATGCCTCCTGTCTGTATAATACATTCCTGAAGCACAGAGCACAGTGTTTTCAGCTGGTCTTGGGCTTTGTCTTCATACAAGCTGACCCTGATATAATTACATCAATGTTCCTACATGTTCCATATTAATTCAGGAAAGGTCCATGAATGAACATGTTTCTTTCAGAGTAAAATGAATTGCCAACAAACAAAAGAAATAGCCTGTATGGGAAGGTTGCTAGAGAAGAGGAATAAAGCTGATCTAATTTAGGCACATGCAGAAAGGTACAGTTTGGAGGCATGAAAAGCCATACTAGACCTACATTCCTGGAAAGCCTCTCTCTGTACTGGAGCAAAGTTCATGGGGAATTATACAATTAATGTATGATGTGCTGAAGAAAGCAGAACTAATAAATGATGAATTGACTCTGTGTATCCACAGGGAAAAAGAAACCTAGTCAGTGTTCAGATTAAAGCAGCACTTCAACCCCCCGTGTTTCAGCAGGAGCTGTTGAAAGGTGTGTATTCAGATCCATTTCAGTAGCATGGTTCAAATCATGAGTTTCTTGTATAAAGTAAAAGTGGGGAAAGTAACTTCAAGGAAATGATTTAAAAAAAACCCAAAAACATATTATCAAGCCTTGTCCTAGTTTTTTCTCACTAAATACCAAGTGAAATTTCATAGGACTCATTCTTCATTTAAAATTTGTAACCAGTTACCTGAGTCATGTTTTGTAAAAAATCTGCATGGATTTTTCTCCAGCAATATATGGAATATTCCTGTCATATAGGGTAACACACTAGTAAAATTCTTGTTTTAGAAATTAGATGATAAACATCTATTATTCATGCCTCCTACATATGCCAGTGGTGAAGAAGGATATGGGCTAAGCTGACAACTGATGGTAAATTTTGCATCATAAATATTTTTGGGGTAAATGTTTGCATGTACAAGTGCACTTTTAGAAGTTCACTTTTTCAACTTCATGTCATTTTGAAATCTCTTTCTAAGATACATGTTACATTCAGTCAGGTAAAATTGGAAGCCTGTGAACCTCAGAAGAGCATTAATAAACATTACTAATTTTTAAATTATCAAAATACTTTTTCTATTGAGAATGACTTAATAAACTCATACCAAAAACTAAATTGTGAAATTAAGCCTTTTTGCCTATAGTCTAACAAAGTATAATTAATGCTGACAGGCACAACCCTTAATTAACCACAGAGTTTTTATAGAAACTGATGTTTTCAATGAAAAATTTCTTGTAGGAATACTAAAGTTAGTCTAAGAAAGGAAAGAACCTGTGTTAAGGAAATGCATGAATAATTTGCCTTCCAGCATGGCTCTCTAGAGAGATATGTTTCTCTCTGTGTATCCTCTCCTATGTGTAAATATTGGGAAAACTCTCCAAACAAAATTGGAGGCACTATCAGCCTTACGCCAAAATTTCTTTCCATGTAATCACAATCCCATTTAAGTAGCGACATGGCCATTTTTGCAAGTCCATCAGGCCCAGCAGGAGGGTTGGTCCACAGGGCTCAGTCTGCTCATTGTCCAAGACGGTGACACGTTACTTCAAAAACACATCCAAAACCAGGTCAGACTTAAGATCTCACAATAATTCCCATGAGGAAGAAAGCTTCTAGGAAAAAATCCTCCACATTTTTCCTTGGTTTCTTGGTAATGGCACTCAGTCAGAAAGGATTTTTGATGGAGAAGCTGCCTGGAAAAAGATATCTGAAAGGCCAAAGGAATTGTATTTATTACACCAACGTTCACCATAACTCTTGAGCATGGACTAGAGGTGGTCAGAAGAGGCCTTCACCTTTTCCATACTCCCTCAGCCTGCTAGTGTGATGAACCAAGCTGGAGAACACCCCCACATCTGATTTCCCCTGGAGCTCTGCATGTCTCCTGTCCCACAGCCTCTATCCAAGCACGAGAAGCCAAGTGCCAAGCCCTTTTGGTTGGGTGAGCAATGTCCCATGCTCACAAGCTCTCTGGCCATGCAAGATAGAGATAAGGAGAGAGCATCTTCTCTGGGTGCCACCTCACCCCATGGTGCTTCTGCTGAATCAGTTACATCCCCCAGCCACAGATTAATGGTTGGGCTTGATGGTCTTAAAGGTCTTTCCAACCCAACCAATTTTATGATTCTGTGATTCTGTACATACAATGTGCCTGTTTGGGGCATTGCACATTATCAAAATCCACCTGCTCGAGGCTGGCATGGTGAACCTGAGGCACCCACCATGCAGAGCTGTCAAGCTCAGTTAAGGTGCTCATACACACCTCTGTGTAGGCTATAGCCAGCTGATCTGTGTGGGGCAGTGGGTCAGGGCCAGAAGGATTCTGATATTGTTGATGGTTGTCTTGAAGTGCTTCAGTTTAACCACAGGAATCTGAGTGAAGCTCACCGGGAAAACTGAGGACTTCCCGTAGATCAAAGATGAAAGCTGAACAGGGCTGGCTGCAAGGAAATATGTGGGAGGTTATTTGAAGTGATGTCCTGTGCTTTCCATACTCACTAACTCTTGCTTCTTGTAATGTTGGTGTTCTCCACTACCCTGGCAGAGGAACAAAGAAGAGACAAGAGGCTGGAAGCTGATCAGCAGCAAATGTCACAGCAGTCTATGGTGACCCAGTTTGCAATGCTCTCTGCTTTTCTGGGAATGCAGGGAGGTCTCAGGAGGGCTGAAGGGAAGCAGGTGGCCCTACCAAGTGTTTGCCTTCTCATGTCCTTGACATAGAGCAGAGTTCTGTAGGAAGGGGGTCAAGTGAACATTGAAAACCAGTCTGTATTCACAATTCAGGCCAAGCTGATGCAAAGAAGGTAAAAAGACCAGCCCAGACTGATGCCCAGGCTGCCCAGAGAAGCAGTGGAACCACCATCCCTAGAGGTATTTAAAAGATGTATAGGCATGGTGTTTAGGGACATGGGTTAGTGCTGGGCTTGGTGGGGTTAGGTTAATGGTTGGATTAGATCTCAAGGGTCCTTTCCAACCTAGATGATTCTGTGATCTGCTGTCTGACTTGCTCCACTATTTTTCTGATCCTTGTTCTTTACCAGATCGATATTCTCCTTAGGGCCTCCCAGAAGGGGATGATGTGATGTGTACCTTCTCACCTCCAGCATCATGTCCTTTTGAGTGTGTCTCATTGGCAGCAGGCTGAGAACAGCACTGTCACAGTGGGCCTGTTGGTAGATGGAACTGAAGGATGTCTGACTTGTAGCTGTTCTTTAATGTAACACCAAATAAGACAATAAAATCTTAAGAGGGATTGGGTGCAAGAAAGAGATGTCAGTCAGGCAAATGAAGCATTCCAGTGACAGCTGCCTTAACCAAAATGCTTCAGAAATACTCTGTTTCTGTCCAGACTTGCTATGGGACCATAAAAAAAATGCCTAGAACTAAACAAATAAGCAGTTGCTAGTAAGTAACCAACACAGGAAGGGCATTCTGCACATTTTGGTCTTGAAATGCAATGATGACACACACAGTGAATGCATTTCAATAAGATGGGCAGAGTTAAGGCCCTTTTTTGGAGTATGTAATGTGCTATTTCAGACATGGTTGGTTTTCTCCAAGTGAGTGAACATGTTTATTATTATAATATATAGCACCTGTCCACTCCTATCAGGATTCCCATATTTGCAGTGTACAGGCACAGAATTGAAATATTTGTTTCATACATGTCCATGGAAGTGTAGATATGCCAACATGAAACCCAGGCTCAGGGAAAAGGGGTCAGACATCTGCTGTGTGCCATGGGAACAGCCTTTGTGTCAGGAGTGCCATGATCCAGTTTCACCTTTCCTGCATATTCTAATAAGCAAGCAGTGCTCTTCCACCCTGCATCACTCTGGGCAAGCCAAAAATAGCACAAAGATCTGGCTGTCTCAGCCACCTTCCTTTAAAAGCTTTCTTCTTCCCCCTCTGTTTTTCCTTGAGGAGTGCCTATTATGACCATTAACTGTTTGAGCCTGGTCACTATTTTTTTTCATCTTTATTTCTGACTTCATTTCACCTCTGCCAAAGCATCACAAGCTGAATCCCCAGGGGCCGTCCAGACTGCAAAAGAAAGCCCAGGTTCTGCTGGGAAAGAGGCTTTTAGATGCAGGTGGATGCAGTGGATTGGTATCAGAAACAGCTGAAAGCAACAGTGTGGGCCAGGGCAGGAGCAGAGGAGAGATGGGCCATCTGGGATGTGATGAGTGTCAACTACAGCAGCCACGAGAGCAACAGTCACCCTGGGGTTCAAGGTCAGATTGGATGGGACCTTGACCAACCTGAGCTAGTGAAAAATTTCATGTCAAGGGGGTTGGAACAAAGTGATCGTCAAAGGTTCCTTCCACCCCAAATCCTTCTATGATTGTGTGATCCTCTCAGACTCCATCCCGCTCACGTGCTGCTGAAGGCATCCACATTTTGCCACAAAAGCAGCCCTTTCTGGCTATAAGCAGAGCTGTAAGCTCTGCTTTCCATGAAGCATCCACTCTGCAAACCCAAGAATCGCAGCATCTGTTTATAGCTACATAGAAAAGGTGCATTTCTACCCCAAAGGCATGCAGCACTTTGGAAATGGGAATCATGCTCATTCTGAAGCCTGTTTGCACACAAATAAAGAAGTGGGCATTGCCGTGGAATAAACACAGCCTGTTTTGCAGACTCAGGTCAGGCAGAAAAGGTTTGTTTCTGCAGCTATAGGAGAGGAGGAGTGGCAGCGATCCGTGTGATCTGATGTAAAATAAAAGTGCTGTGGTTTGGATACATTTACACACAAAAAACTGCCCTGAGAAAGCCCATGGAAAAAAAATTTATTAGAGCAGATGTACCCCTACCTTCCTGGTAATTCAGAGCCCATGGCCCTGTGGCCTCAGCACACCTCTGTGCAGCCTTTCCCTCGTGCTCCTGACACTGCTGTGTCCTCAATCAACTTTCAGGCCTGCATCCACATTTTTTGTTATTTTACAGTGTTGTGATTCCAAACAGAGCTCCAGTTTGAAGAGGGAATGGTCTGTCTCCCATCGTGTTTCATTTCTCCTTTGTGTTGCACAGCAGATCCATAGCTAATGATGGGGCAATATTACAACATTTCTTATAAAGAAGAGCAAGTACCAGGCTGGCAGAAGAGCAAGTACCAGGCTGGCAGGGTAAAGCAACTCGTGTGCTGAGTTGTGTGCAGGAGCCAGACCATGCCGTGGTGCTGCCCATGGACTGTATTGCAAGAAACCTCTCAAGTGCATGGACAAAGTTTGGAAAAACCTACGCTAGAGAAAAAAAACAATCCCTTGTCCTGCATCCCCGCCGTCAGCAGATGGCTCTGCAAGCCGTGGTGCTGCGTGGTTAACCATTGCCCTGCGGTCACAGCCGGGGCTCGGGTGGGTGGGAGGCAGCCCGGCTGTGTGCGATGCTGCGGTCCTTGCTTTCTGCCTGGGGAGACCCGAGGTGCCCCAAAACCCGCAATAAACCACGGATTTTGCCTAACCCTTGTTCTTCCTGGGGTCTCTCCCAGCCTGATCCTGTTTTTTACCAACAGACCCCCCCGCCCCGATCTCTGGGGGTCCAGCCCACGGTGAGCGCATCCCTCGCATCCCTCCCCACTCAGCGGCGCTCCCAGGGCTGTACCTACCTGAGCGCTGGTGCCATGCCCTGGGTGAGCACACCAGAGCCATCAGCTCTGCCCCTCCTACCTGCAGCATCCCAGACACCTCACCTGCAGTCTCACGTCCTGCACAGCATCCCTGGCGGCGCTGGAGGCACAGCAGTGCCCCGTGGTGCACCCTCCGCTGCCCAACAGGTTAAGTCGGCACCTGACGTCCACCATGCTGCAGAAAATACACCTCAGAAATGTTGTATCATCTCTTTTTCCATGCCCAATGCTGGAAGCCTCTAAAGGTCTAGTCTGCCTGATTTTTTTTCCTATCTGGCAACTCAATTTTTCTGGCATTTGTCTCCTGTGACCGTGCGCAGTCAGAAATTGCATTTCATAGATAACACATTAGGTTGGGGATGCAAGCCAAAAGCACTCTTATGGAACGGCACAGGCTTGGAACAGTCAGGGAAAAGGTGCATCCTTTCCAGCTAAAGTGCTTCGCAGCAGATTGCTATGGAGATATTGGGAAGATTTGTCATGGGTGGCAAATGTCTGGGGAGTTTAAAGCATGTAAACAGATCTATTACCTACACAGTAGCATCCAGGCTGGACAAAAGTGGCTGCAGCTTAATCTGTTGTCTTAAAAGAGGGTCTTGTTCTCTAAAATTAGAATCACAGGATCATTCAGGTTGAAAAACACCCTTAAGATCGCCAAGTGCGGAGGTTAGCCCATCATTGCCAAGTCCACCACTAAACTATGTCCCCAAGTGCCACATCTGCACATCTTTTTAATTACTTCAGGGGTAGGGATCCCATCCAGCTCCACATATTTTTGTTTGTCTGAGTGGTGTAGCAGGTTACTGACCATTTCCCCTGGGGTTATGGGGGCTTCATTCTGCTCCTCATCCCTGTCTTTCAGCTCAGGTAGCTGGGTACCCTGAGAATGACTGGATTTACACTTAAAGACTGAGTCAAAGAAGTTATTAAAAATCTCAGACTTTGTTAATATGTGTGTCCTCATCATCCAATAAAGGATGGAGAATCTCCTTAGTTCTTTTTTTCTGGTCAATGTATTTATAGGAACATTTTGTATTGTCTATTACTGCAGTAGCCAGATTAATTTCTACTTTGGCATTGGCCCTTTCAATTTTCTCCCTGCAAAGCCTCATAACATCTTTTCAGTCCATCTGAGTTCCCTGCTCCTTCTGCCAAAGCTGGTAAACTCTTTTTTTTTTCCCTGAGCTCCAGCCAAACCTTTATCTTCTGCCAGGCTGGTCTTCTCCACCTGCTCGTCTTTCATCTTATGGGGAAAGCTTGCACCTGCAATTTTAGGATTTCCTTCCTGAAGAATCCAGCCTTCCTGGACCTCTTTGCCTTCAGGAGTCTGGTACTACACTTATGGCAGTGTTTTGTGTCCTCTCCCTTACCAGACAGGATATGATTAAGGTGTATGAAGTTGCTCAGGTAGAGGATGGCACCATTTCTACACTGAAGAAGCACAGAATTTTTCTCAGGGAGTTGAAAGTGACTTGCAGGAAGTTGTCTGTGAATGGGGAGTATGGACATGCCATCAGATCCGGGCTGAAAAGACCCCTTCTTTTTCCACAGTGAGGCTCTTCAGAGCCCTTCCATCCCCAAGAGACACATATTGTTCTCCCTGTGTGGAGCATTTCTCAGCTGGAACCTCACCTTAAACTGATACTACAACCCTGTTATCAATATTCTGTTATTTCTTTTTAAACTTTGTTTCCTTTCCTCATACTACCTCCACTTTTCTATTTATTTCCTTTTATGTCTGAGTGTTTTCATTTATGAAGATAAAGGCTATGGAGAAGTGAAGTGAGAAACTTTCCCACTTGAATTTCCACAAAGGAAAATCCTTGACCCTGAGCTGCCAGAGGAGATACTTGCATGGTGGCAGAGTGCCTGGTACCAAAGGGGGCACAAAGGCCCCGTCTGTATGAATGCAATGTACAGGCACTGGTGCCTGGTTGTCTGCACACTCTTCTTGGTGGGACAGTCCTCGGCACACATTTGGCCCCAGCTCTGCCCAAACAATTCCTGGGGTGGATTTGGGACTTAACCCAACAGGAGGACCGTCCCCAGCAGCAAACTGGATGCACACACTCCTTTAAATGATAAAAGTCCAATAATATGAATGCAGCCTTATCATACCAGAGAACCTCAAGGTCAGAGGAAAGGCAAAGAAGAGTTTTATAGGTCAAAAGAAAAAGTGATGATGTTTCAAAATGGAAATAAAAATGTTCTCTCTCAGCAATGCTGGGTTTTGGCTCCCTTGACAAATTCCAGACAAATCAAGGCAAGAGTGTGCTCATTTGGACAGACAGTGGCTGAAAGCCATTCCTTCAGGGAAGCTGGCACAGCCTGCCCTGCACACAGAACAAACCATGCTTTGCATATTCCCACCTGCCCAGCACAGCCTGGCATTCAGCAGGGTCAGCTTCTCCAGGGGATGTCTCATGGGCACTGCGGAGCACCATTTGGAAGGGAAATGCAAAGAGCTCCAGCTCACATGCATTATAAAAATAGCTACATCCATCTACAGAGTCCTTGCCCTGCTTTTCAGCTCAGTCCCACATTCTCACTGGAGCTACAGCTCTCCAAACAGATCTGACTGTGCAGAACCTGCGTCTACACTTGGCTGGGCAGGGCTGTAGTTCAGGCATCCAGGTGCAACCCCACCTTCACAGAGGAGTTTGGTTGAAACATGAAGTTGTGAACTAGAGCAAGAAAGGCACCAGATGCCTTCCTTTCTGTCTCACCTGCTCTGCTTTGGTAGGAGGCACAGTCACAGTGATGTGACACAGGAGCAGTGTCAGACTGGATTGGGCAGAGCTGGAGCAGCCCCACAGCTCCAGAAGGGCCACCTAAGCCTTGAGCAACCTGCTGCTGCCAGGGCTGCCTGGGACTGTCACACCCCGTGGTCCTCAGCCTTTCCACGACTCAGTTCTTCATCCCTGAGCACAGGGAAGGAGACATCCTTGTGCCATTCCATTAGGCTGCGTAGGAGGAATAAGTCAGAGCTCAGCAACCCCATAACTCAAACCAGGACAGCCCTGCATAGCATGAGGGCAGTGCTTTAGTGGACAGTAGCCTCAGGAAAGAACAGCAGTTCCTCTCTCCCCTTCCATCTCTATGTGTCCTCCAGTTACTCCTTTTCTCTTTCTCCAGTCCCTGTCTCCTTCCTGCTGAGCTGATCTGCAAACCACTGCTCTGCCTTTGCCTTTGCAGGCTCCAAACTGACACTGTGGTCAAAACCTGCACTGGGGCCCCTCTGCCCAGGCTCAGTCTTGTTAGTTGAAAATCAAAGCAAACAGGAGCTGGCCTCCTTGCTGTGTTTTATCATTACTCACCCAGCTTGGGCAGGATGGGACAGGGTGAAGGTTGCACAAGGAAGGTGCTTGATACCACGTAAAGGGCCAGCCCGGAGGGGACTAAAATCTTTGGAGGAGTTATTGCCTAAGGATGCCTTCATGACTCATGACAACAAGAAGTCTTGCTCTCTGTATTGGGGCCTGTCAGAGCCATACAAAGGCATCCCAAAAGCATCCTGGGTTGGGCCAACTTGTAAATGCAAAAGGCACAGCTTCTCAGGCATTTACGAGTTAAAGGTGTGTTTGATGACTAGGCTTTAACTTGTTAATGCCTGCTGTACCCTACTGTGCACTGTGCTCCACTATTTTAGAATTAGCCCCCAAGATCTGTTTCAAATCAGCCCTAATGGTTAATAGCCTGTGTCTGAAAACATGAGTGTGCCACTTTGTTTCAGGACCCTCACTGAGTTATCACTCAAAGCCTGAAATCTATAATCAGAAACTCAGCTGAGACTCCACTTCCCTTAAAACATCTCCCTCCTTGAGCATCATCTTCACATCAGCAGCAGGGAATGCAGCAGCTCCTTCATTGCTGAGCAGTACCAGCATAGCGGTGCATGGCTGTCATTTTAAGTTCTGATATGTAAATGCTGATACTTTTCAGCAGTAAAACCCCTGTCCCTGTTTAACCAGTCACATTTACTCTTTGCAGTGGTCCCCAGCCTCAAATTTTATCAGTACTCCTCCAGCTTGGGCAGGATGGGGCAGCGTGAAGGCTGCACAAGGAAGATGCTTGATGCCGTGTAAAGAGCCACCTTGTGGGAGACTAAAATCTTTGGAGGATTTACCTGTCACTATTTAACCAGCCACATTTACTCCTGGCAGGAGTCACCAGCCTCAAATTAGCACTGAGACACCCTGGGTTTGGGCACAACGAGGGCCTGTGGGGTGGGAGAGCAGAGGCAGGGGTAGTGGATTTGGAGTTTGTGCTCTCCTGCACAGCCTGTTGGATGGTTGGAACATGTCATGTCCCAGAGACCCTCAGCAATAGGGGTGGTGATGGGGTGGGGTTTTAGTGGTGCAGGCTGGCTGCCCATGAGTGCAGGAATGAAAGACAAAAACCACGCTGGAAAGAAATATTTGTTCATCCATACAAGTCTCATTCCCAGCCTTGTCTCCACCCATGTGCTCTGCTGGCATCATGATAATTTCGGGTAGTCCTGGCTAAATGCCCCTGAGGGTATGAAATTGGTTATTCTCTTTCCTACCAGCTCTCCTTCCCATTTCAAGGACCTCCATCACTGACCAGCTTCAAAATCTCATGTCAAATTCAGAGGTTCTCTATAATAAAATAACAAACCTAGTAATGGGTAACAAGTCTCCACGTACCTGTTGTATTGAATGGAGGCATCTGCCATGGTGTGTCCTGGCAGCTCCCCCTCCCCTGAGCAGCCCTAAACCCCCCAGGAACCCTGTTATTTTTATCCAAAAGCTGCCAGGTATCTTGGAAGCCAGATTCGTCTCCAGAAAATTCTGTGTTTCCAAAACAAAACTGCAGGATTTTGGTTCCATTAAACGTTGTTTGAGTTTTCCTTCTAACTCCACATGAAAATAACTCCACAAATCCCAGCATAATATCAAGGAAATGGGGCTTCCTGCTCAGCTCTGGCATTGCCAGCCCTCTTACCTCCCCTCTGTTGTGCCTCTGGGTGCTGGGACATGGAGGCACCACCGTGCTGGGTTTAGGGAAGACATGGAGGCACCACTGTGCTGGGTTTAGGGAACACTGTGCCAGTTTTCCAGAAGAGCAAGAAGCAAGGCTGTAGGAGAGGACAACAAAGTCTTACCCTAAGCCAAAGCCCAAGATTTTCCATATCCTTCTGTTGCATTGCTCCCAGCAGCTTTCTTCCCTTCTTCTGCTAAAGATGGGCTCTGCTTGAGGTCTTCCCATGGAGGGGCTGCTGTAGGGTAGTGGCCCACATGTCAGAGCCTCACAGGGTGTAGAACAATACAGGCCTACCAGAAGGAATGACCCAGTTAGCCTGAAATGGTACAGATAGCTCCAGGCAAAATAAAGTACTTGGTTTCCTTAACTGGAAAGTGGAGACAGAGCTGCTAATTCCAGTACTGTTCGATTCTGCCACTAGTTTGAGGGAAAAATAAATGTAATTGTTGTTAAAAGCTGGGGATTGAAGGAAGGCTGGTGGGATAATCAGTAAGTGCAGTGATGGAGCAGTTGTGCTGTGGCCTGTATCTTTTCCAGTGGCATAGGATGAATATTGCTCCATGCAGTGGGATATACAGGAGAACAAGACACACAGACAGTGCCTATAGAATTGAGACTCACAGTGTCTAGAAAAGGATTTGAGGGATTTAGGGGGATCATCTGTACCAGCTCACAGTGTGATATAGCAGCAAAAAGGACTGAGACTAAAGAACAGATGGGGAATCTGTGCTTTAGTCAAACACAAGCTGTTGGACTCAACAGGAGGAGCTGGTTGCATCTTATAATTCCATGTCAAACAAGAAATCAAACTAGATGTTCCAAAAGTGTTTTTATTTGCCAAGGGTCACACATGATATTTATCATAAAGAAGAAACTTGAAGATATGTCTTCAACATATCCATCTTCTGAATCTTTCTCTCTTAAATGGGAAATATCAAACACTTTTCATTCCCTTTCCCTTCCTTCCCCTCCCCTTAGACAAGGAGTGGGCTGGCTGGGAAAGCTATGGTTGTGTAAGGCTGCCCCAATGCTGGTATTGGGAAAGCTGCTGTTGAGCAGAAATTCTGATTACAGCACAACCTTGTCCTGCTGCACTTTGAGCTCAGTCCTGCCTGGGTTCTACAGTATGAACCTTCTGCAGATCCTGCTGCCGTGGGCACCCCCAGCAATATGAAACATGGGTCTTGCTCCAAAGGGTCTCCTGGTCCCTGCTGTAATTGTCCTGGTTCTCATGTCGTTTTCTCTGCCTCACTGCCCTGCAGTAAGAGTGGATCACCAATTAAAGGGGCTCAGAGCTAGAATTCTGTTTGGCAAAACATCCAAAATGGGGAATGTTCCTGGCGTGCTGGCAGCACTTGTTAACTCGGTGTCAGAGCTGCTACTCCAGGGACGTGGGAAGTGACATGTGGTTCATCTGGGAAGCTTGGCAGCACTTTCACTGCAAGCAGTTCAGCTGTGCTCCTCAGGGAGAGAGTAGGAAGTGTCCTCATTTCCCTGGGAGCACGAGGCACAGTGTACTTTTAGCATGTGTCCATGAGAGCTGTACCTTCACCTGGGTACTGGGACCAAAGGACATTTCCTTCCCTCTCACAGAACCACATCACAAGGGAGATATAGTAGCAATACACATGAGATCAAAGATGTTTTTTTGCTAGAGGGCTGGGAAGAGAAGGGTTATAAGGTCCTTTCTCATCCAAGCCTTTGGGAAATCTGCTGGAGTTGCAGAGAGAGCCTCTGTGTTCCTGCTGGCCAAGAACTGAGCTGCCTGGGAGACACAGGAGGGGCTCCACGGAGGAGTGCGCTGGACAGTGATGCCAGCAGGTTCCTTGCACTGTGAGATGGACCCTAAAGAGCAGCAGGGAAACCTCGTGAGTCAGCAGGTTTGCCTCCTCAGCCACGGCTGAGTTCAGGCTGTAGGAAACATCCTCCTTTCCGTGTCTTTTCACATGGCAAAGCCTGAGCTAACAAAAAGCATGCAACAAAAGCATCCCCGTGGTGAGGTCTCCACACTGACCTGCCCTGGTAGCCAAGGAAAGTGCAGCCTCTTGGTTTGGATCAGGGATGACATTCAGTCCTAGAAGAAGCAGGAGAAGGAATAAGTCAGGCTTCCTGGGGCTGCTGAATGCTCGGTAGTTTTGTTACAGACCCTGTATAAGCAAATCTGCTTGATGACCATGGTAGGAAGAGGCTTGTATTCCCACTTCAAGGTGCTCAGTGTTGTTGTATCACTGTCATTCCTCAGTGTGGCCTTGGAGGTATAAAACTGGGCAGTGGTAGGGAGGGAAGCATGAGATGCTTTCTGGACCACTCATTTCTCAGGGGAAGGGAGGTGTCTTCAGCCCAACAAGGGATGAGGGGATGATGGAAGGACAATGGCACTGGCATATCTCCTTCTTGCTACTCCCCAGTGAAGTGCTGGGAGATTTCCACTGCTCTCTGTGCCAGGACAAGGTGGGACAAGCCAGCAGGGCCACTGGTCCCTGAAGGACACTGTGCCATGGCCAGGGCTACAGCCATGCCCTCTGCCTGGGCACTAGCAGGGCTGTGTCTGTCTGGGCCAGCTCCCTGAGCATTTTGTCCTCCGATATTGTCTTTCTCTCCCTCTCTATCACAGACATTTTTGGCATTACTGATGTTCATTCATTTTTAACGCTGAATACGCTTTTCCTGCTCAAAGCCTTTCCTAAACATCAGCTAATGAAGCTTCCATGCTCCCCTTGGAGACTGGCATCGGGCATGATTATCCCCGTGGCAGGGATTTGCCCAAGAGCATGAAACAGGTCAGCTCCAGAGTTGGGCTTGAGCCTGGAACCGGAGAGCCCCAGGGCTGTGCTCAGGCCAAATGGGTCCTCGGGGAGCATCCCATTCCTTCCCCTGGGAAGGGCACACACAAGTGGTCAGTAAGATTTTCAGCCAGGGTTAGGGGACAAAGGGCTGATGGCTTATGATCTGAACTGCCACAGCAGGCCTAAAGCCACATACAATATAGGGCTTGAGAAGGGTGGTCCTGTCTCTCTGTACCAAACTTGTCAGCTACAACTACAGAGATGTTTTCTTCCCAGCAGAGACCATCAATCTCCCAAATTAAGGCTCTAAACAGCAGTTCCTTGGTGGAGGATGGGTGTTATTAGCTCCAAAGCTCTTGTGTCTGAAGGGTAAAATAAATCACCAGCCTGTTCCTGTTGCCTTGGTGTGCCTGGCCCAGGGAGCTTCCCAGAACCAGGAGCTATCTGCATCCCAGCACTAACTGTCTTCATCATCATCACCATCATTATTATTGCTGTTGTCTCCTCCATGCCTCCCTGCAGTTTCCTAGAAAGGGCAAGTCATTAAAGCATTGGAGGAAGAGCACACAGCACAAGCACAGCTGGAGGAGGTGGGAAAGCACTTCCATGCATAAATGCTTCCTACTTCCCAGACATCAGCTTTGCTTCCAAGTGGCAGCTGGATCACATAAGAGAAAACCAAAGGGCAGGAACTGCTTTGATCTGGCACAAGGATCTGGTGCATCTTGTCACTGCAGCCCAGAGGTGCCAAGGATGGCTTGGCACAGAGGGATGACTGTGCCTGCGGGCTGCCTTGCAACATTCCTGTTGAAGGACGCCTCACTCTTTATGTCAAGCTGTTTCTTAATTTGTTTTCTTTCCTAGGTGGCATTTCGGGAAATGCGCAAATGTCACCGGTGTGTTAAATGAAAGATGAAATGCAGCAAAAGGCCCATAAAAATGAAATGTGTGTGTGCCTCACCCTCCCTCTTTTCTATTCACATTTTTTCTTTCTTTGCATCTAGAGTGGAGCAGCTACAGTAAGAGCAAAACCAGCAAGGAATGAACTGGGCAGACAGCAGGTGAGAAACAGGGCACGTCAGGTCATTTGCCTAAGCCCAGAAAACCCATGAGTTAGAGAGGCAAAATGCTTGTTTCAGTGCCAGCATGTTGTAAGGTCTGTTTAATCAGAGCAGCAAACCTTAACTGTCCTCTCCCCTCCAGGGCAGGATATGCAGAGCCTGGCCATTCGTACAGCTTCTCACCACAGCCCCACACACCTCCTGCTCTCCCTGGTAATCCCAAGGGCCTGCATATGTAACAAGGGGTGGGAAGGAGGCTGTATGTGTTTGTCATGGTTCTCCAGGAGCAGGAACACTGTGGCCATCAGTCCCAGTACTGTCCCTCTGTTCTGCTTTCCAGGTCAGTAGGAGCAAACTTGCCCTGCACCTGATCCCACAGGGATGTGTGCCAGGGCTTGGGCTGCTTAGTCCTTATGAATGGGATTCTGTAGAGTGATATCAGCTCTAATGCTGGTGCTTTTAGTTATTCCACAAGTCCTTTCGATGCCTTGAGTCACAAATTGTATTTGGAGTGTCAATGAGAAGTGTTCAGACACTGGCACAGATTGCTCAAAGAAACTGTGGATGCTCCACACCTGGAAGTGTTCACAGCCAGGTTGGATGAAGCTTTGAGCAACCTGGTCTAGTGGAAGGCTCATGGCAGGGGGTTGGAATGAGGTGATCTTTAAGGTCCCTTCCAACCCAAACCATTCCATGATTATATAAATAACACACATAGAGCTTTCCTAGGTAAGGTGTATTTAGGCACTGCAGTCCCAGGATATGCTGTAATGGGCAAAGACAGCCCCACAATCTTAACTGGCTGTTATTTGAAAACTAAATCCACAACTGAAAAGGCACAGCAGATATTTCGTGTGTAGGTGATGTGTAATGATGCAGAGCTGTGTGTGTGCCTGGAGAGGTTAGAGTGGGGTCTGTAGCTCTGATTTCCTAGAGCATATGTTACCCCAGATTGGCCAGAATGCAGCAGCATGCAGAGATGGACATACTTAGAGGACAGCCTTTATTGCCTGAGACCTCATCTCACCCCAGAGGATTATGCTTGATAATCCCAGAGTGATAATGGGAGCGATTTTTGCTTCATCACCTTCTTTGCTTCAGCCTTGCTGGGAGGGGAGTGGTTATGTCACATCCTGACCTCAGCAAAGTAGGAACACTTCTGTTCTCAGTCACAGCCATGGAAACAGTTTTCTAGGGATTTTTTGTTTATTTTATTTTCATATCTTCAGCCTGAGGTTGCTCTTACTGCGATGAGTCACTGAGTACATATAGAAGAGATAATACTTGGCTAAATGCACAGAAGAGCAAAAATGAACACTAAAATTTGCCAGAAATCAATATATTTACACCAGTTTTTGTTTCTGGTGATTTCAGCCTGTTCATCAAGCCAAAGCTGATTTTTTCTGCTTTGTACAGGATCATTTATAAAATCGACATCTACAGCCTACAAGCAAGTATGTGTGAGCATATTTACCACCTTCCTGAATTCACCCCTCTGTGAGTCCAGAACAGATGTCGACAATGCACTGCTAATAAATTCATCGACCATCCGGCTTTGCATGAAGATCTGCTGTATTTTTTATTTATTTTTTAATGGGACAGAATACAAACAGAGGAAAGAATAACTTATCAACAACACATTCTAAAATGAGATAGTTCTTTTCACACAAAAGTGTGTGAAAAGCCAGAAGGCAAAGTGGGGATGGGAATCTGGTGCCTTGCAAAGTCTGCAGGCAGTTTAATGTGTCAGTCATATTTTACTGTCTTGTCCACAGTGTCATGAATCTCTCCCTGTATCTGCATGCAAAAGTGCCACGGCCAAATTATTAGCTATTAATTATATGCTGGATTCAAGTGAGAATTACCATAATGTGCCACAGCATCCATAAATACAAGATCCAAGAGGGACAGAATGGCCTTTTGTTTCTCTCTGCAGAATTATATGCATGACCCACTTTTTTTCTAATACTGCAGTGGCAGGAGAGACATAGCATTGTTTGTTCCACTCCAAATGGTGAGGGGGGAAGGGCTCTATTTTGCAATGTACAGTAAATAAACTCTTGCATTGCAGAATAAAACTAGAGGAAGGATCCTTGAGTCTCTTGCTCCAGCCAGCAACATTTGCAGAGATGTCTCACAGTTAATTATAACATTTTCCTGAACTGTTTGAGGCCAACCTCAGAACCCAATTTCCATTTTAAGTACCCCTCTCCTACGCCCTGAGTCTCCTGTTTGTGGTGCAGGTTGGCTTAACCTGCTGGTTTTGGTGGACGACAAAACTTCTGAGCCCCAGACTCTGGTGTGGTTTAGAGGGGCTCAGGGCTCCTGGGGTGGCAATGGAAATGCAGAGTGCTCAGTGCTTAGGCTCGGATGCCCATAGGACACCAATGATGGGAGTTGTGTGGTCTTCACCCCAAACAAACTCACCCTTCAAGCTGCGTTGTTACTGGGATGAGCAGTGTGAGGCAGGTCAGCCAACTCTGGCTGGGAATGAAGAATTTGGTGGCTGAATTTTCACAGCTGAGACCCCCCCCCACCCTGGGCAGAGGTACATAGTAACAGGACACAGGGGAGGATCCAGTTTTCTTGGAAATATTACAGTGCTGGTCTAAGGGCGGCCCGACAAAGGGAAAAGGGCAATGCAGTGATTGTCTGCTATGTCTGTGCAACCTCCCACAAGAGTCTAGGAGATAAATAAATACAACTTGAATTCCTAAGACACAGTCACAATAATGACATAATGCACAGTGAATGCAGAGCACAGAAACCTATTTCTGTCCTTATGGAGGAAATCTGGGAAGAGCAGAGGAAAGGAGAACAGGGCCAGGAGGACACACAGTGGTGCCTGGGCTGTGGCCATGGCAGGAGATATGAGGAGGAGGCAGAATAGGTTCTTCCAATCATCAAGACCAGTGAAAGCGAGGGATGTTATTTGAATTACCCATGACTGGAAAGGAGACAGGCAGAGTCACAGCCCACTGCATCCCCAGGATGCTGGTGACAACGTTCCAGCTCAGATGGACAAAAAATGCTGACTTTTGATCAGACTGACCATTAGAAGCCAGCTGGGAACTGGAGGGAGAGTGATTTTCAGGACAGTGATCACAAAGTGACAGAATTAATTTTTCTTACAAACAGAGATTCAAGAGCAGGGGCATTAACCCTAATGCTGGACCCAAACCAGGTGATTTCAGCAGGCGTGGGGATGCTGTGGGTGGCTCCTGGGGAAGCAGGAGAGCCAGCAGAGCAGGGAAAAGCCCTAAGGCACTGGGTGGTTTATCCTGATCCCAACACCAGTGGTTCTATTGCAAACCCAGGGAAGAGGGAGGTGGGAACCATGGGAGCTCGTTATATATTTACAGCCAAAACTGCCCTATTGTGAAACCACCGGGAAAGGCTTCAGTGAGTTTCAGCTAACAAGGGTGGGAAGGCAACAGAAAACGTCAGAAGGAGAAGAAAGAGGAAGGAAAGTAACCAAGGGATGACTCAGAAAAGGCCAGTGCTGCGTTCACAAAAAAGGTTTCTTGTCAACATCTGATTCACTGTAATTAGTAGTTAATCAAACCAAGGAGTGGAGCAGAAAGAAGACATCTGGAGATGGTTTAGGCGGGACAGCACATGGAGTCAGCACAGGCAGAGGACAGTCCCCTGGGAGGTGAGTGGAGTAAGGAGTTGTGATGCTCCTCCCAGACACTTGGGGCTAGGAAATGTCCCATGGACAGAAAACTTCAGGCACAGTATTTCCCTTTTAAAATCAGGATTTATAGACCAGGAGCCTAACTCTGAGCCTTGGAGAAGTCCCAGAACAAATTATTAAACAAACAGTTGATATGAAGCCAAAGGAGAACATGGGGATAAGAAGAAAGGTGAATTTGTCAGAAATAAATTGCCCAAACCAAAGTAATATTCAGCTCAGGTTCCCTCTAGGGCAGCTGAAATGTGCCATGATTTACGTAAAGCTTTTGAAATAGTCCCAACTGACATTTTACCAATTCTCTTAAATTAAGGAAATGTGAGAAAATGAATTTAGAAACAATTAAATAAAATACACTTGGAGTCACTGCAGATAGTTTTCAGCCAGATAAGGAGGAGATTTTGAGCAGTGTCCTCCTGGGTCAGGCATAAAGGTGATTCTATTCAGTATTTTCATTTACTCATTCAAGTGATGGCCCAGGGAACACACTTCTAAAATATGTGGGTTGTGCTGAATGGTAAGCACCTGGGAGGACTGGCTGAGAATTCAAAATTACCTGGGAAAATTGGAGAAAAAGCCTGAATCAAACAAGATGAAATCCAATAAATAACAGCAAAAACTGTGGCTCTTACAGGAGTGATATCAAACACACGGTACCCACCGGGGATCTCTTACTGGTGATGGTACAGCAGAAATGGAAGAGGAATGGCAATTCACAAAGGATGGGGGTGAGAAATCTGCCATTGGGAAAACACCAACAGAAGCAAATGTCTCTCCAGGATGCAACAAGAAGACTGCTGTGTGTATGCCAGAGGAGGTAATTATTCAACTTGCCTCCATGCTGATAAGGTCTCAGCTGGACCAACTCTCCTATTTAGCGTACACTTCGACAAGATGTTAATTAATTAAAAAAGATTAAGATATGAAAAAGCAGAAAGGTTGAAGGATTTAACTTTGTTTTGCCAGGAAGGAGAAGCTGTGATAAAAGCTCTCGAATGCAGCCAACTCTTACAAAGAGCCGATATTTCAGTGTTGCAAGAGAAAATCACATTAAATTGCATCAGGGCAGCGGCTCCATCCCTGTTAACCATCTCACTGCCCTTTTCTGTCCCTTTTCCAGCCCACCCCGGGGTGCAGAGGCCTGAGCAGCACACAGTGCTCACTGGGTGCACTCAGGCTTTAGGCAGCAGCAGAATGGTACGTGCTGCCCCATCCTCCATCTCCCTCATCCGTGCCCTCTCCTGCCCAGGATTCCTGGGCTCCCAGCAGGGACATCCTGGCTGGACTGACTCAACCAGCAGCTCAGATGTGAGCATTGCTGGGCACAGAAGCAGCGAAAAAAAGGCCATGGCTCCTGCAGTGAATGCAGCAGGACAGGGATCTGGAGCTGGATGGTCCAAATTAAACACCAGATAATGTGTGTGTGGCCACCCTTGGAGTGGGTCTTCCAGTCCCCTGCCTCAGCTCTTTGGACTCTAATCTGGGTTCAAGCTGTTGGATATGCATCAGTTGAAAATAAACCCAGCAATAATTAAAACACTGTGCAATGCCTTTCCCTTTGGGGACAAAAAAAAAAAAAAAGACACACAAAAAAAATCTGTTTGTATTTTTGGCCTGGTTATCCTCATTTTCTGCCACAGAAAACAATTCTCCTTAATGATGACTGTTCCACATTCCCGCTCGTGTTCCTCGCTTTTGTTAATGTGAAGATTTAAATGCACCATTTAATACCAACATGGGCCAATGAACTCATGCTTGCACTCGCACTCCCAGGCTGCCAGGAGGACGCACGATTCTATGACAGGCAATTAAAAATCCCATTATGGGACTGTGGAATAAGAAGTAGATGATATATTAAAATAAGGAGCATGTTTAATTTATAAATCCAAGTTATTGCATGCTGTGAAGTGCTGGGGAGAGAAATGAATAAAGAAAGGACTTTGTAGTGTTGCTCGCTATTAAGTATTATAAACAGCAATATATGTCTGCCTGTCAGAGCCTCCTGGAAGCTTTGCATCCCAGGCAGCCCTCTGCCTCTCCTTCCCCCGGGGCAACTCATTTCTTGTGTTTCCAAAGCCAATGAGAATTTTTGCTGCATTAGCCAAAAAAACCTGTAGCCTCGGCATTAGCGACTCTGATGGGAGAGACCTGGCCTGGGGGATGGGATGTGAAATGGAATTGCACAGTTTCTCTATTAAAATTCAGCCCTGGTAATTAAAATTTGATAATAAAGACCAGCTCAGCACCTCAACGCTGTAGTGATGAATTTCTTGGGCACGTGCCTGTCCACGCGGTGCCCAGTGTGGTGGTCCGAGGCCAGGCTCTCCTGGTAGATGGATTCCTGGCTGAAAGAGGGGGCTGCCATGGGGCCCTATTCCCCACTGAATTTTTGGAGGGAAAGGGAGAAGTATACCATGTAGAACATATTGTATGGATGGCAATTGCATGCATGGCTTCCAAGAAGGATTGATATGCAGTAGGGTGCAGCCCTGGTGTGAAAACCCCTCCAAGGAGGGCTATCAGGTCAGATGGATGTCCAGGGAGGGTACCTGAGCCCAGCTCTCCCTCAGGGTGGGAAGGCTGCGGCTTCTCCATGCTCTGTACACATATGTTACAGCAGTAAATTGTCCTATGAGGGGCAATGCGTTTGGCCACAGCAGCTCTGGGGAGAGATGGATGCTATGAGGGACGCTAGCCTGGGATGACCCAGCACAGCTCTGAAGATGGTCAGAGGAAATCCCTGAGAGAAGCCAGGGAGAGAGATAACAGGAGGGCAAGACATCTCTGACCCACAGGGAGGGTTGGGAGAGGAAACAGTCCATTAGCAGTGTCTGGGGGAATCAAAGAGCCCTTGTGCACTGGGCTCTGCGTCCAGCTTTCTCAGCGCCTTTCCACCTCCTTGGAGACAGTGCTCCAGCCTCTCACCTCCTTACGTCAATGCATTTCCCAGCAGATTTCCCCATCTGTTTGTCATCTCTGGTGGTGAAGGGTCTCACGGGGAGTTCTGCCTGCTCTGCATCTGCTCTTGTGACAGGCTCCATTCTGTCTGAGAGAGATGAATGAGCAGCCCTGGGGCGGGGAAGTCCTGGGAATAAATGCTCTGGTCTGGGGAAGAGACCTTTCTATGGTGAGGGTGAGACCCTGCACTGCTGCTGTGGTAAATTGGAGAAGAATGGGAGCTCCTTGTCAAAGGAGCCAAGGGGGTCTTTGTCTTCATCCACAGAAAAGAAATGGCATGTTCCTACATGTCTCATTTCACACGAATCATAGAGCCATAGAATGGTTTGGGTTGGAAGGGACGTTAAAGATTGTATAGTTCCAATCCCTCTGCCATGGACAGGGATGCCACCCACTAGACCAGGTTCCTCCAAACCCCATCCAACCTGGCCTTGGACACTTCCAGGGATGGGGCAGCCACAGCTTCTCTGGACAGCCTGTGCCTCATCCCTCTCACTGCAAAGAATTTCTTCCTAACACCTAATCTAAATCTCTTGTCTCTCTGTTTAAAAACATTCCCCCTTGTCCTATTGCCATCTACCCATGTAATAAGTGTCTCTCTTTCTTTTTCAAAAGCCAACTTCAGTTTCTGGAAGGGGCTCTAAGGTCTTCCCGGAGCCTTCTCTTCTCTAGGCTGAACACCCCCAACTCTCTCAGCCTGTCCCCATAGCAGAGGTGCTCCAGCCCTCTGAGCATCTTCGTGGCCTCCTCTGAATCTGCTCCAACAGGTCCATGTCTTGCTTGTTCTGAGGACCCCAGACCCAGACCCAGTATTCCAGGTGGGGTCTCACAAGGGCCTGTAAAACTCCTGTTGCTTCCTGTGTATTTAATGGGGAAGAATATTATTCCACCTTGTCTCTGCTAAAGGTGATGTCCATCTCCTGACACACTTGCTGGCCCAAGGACTCACACACAGCAAAGGAAGGTAGTTAAAAGATCCTGGAGAAAACATACTCCACACTAAAATGTGTCTAAGGGTTGGCTCAGCGTGGGGGGACCTGGGTACAAGGGGAACCAACCAGAAAGTCAGGACAGAGAATTCCACAGCACCCAAAAGCCCAGCTGCTTGCCATCCACAAGCATCTTCCCCTGACTCCTCAGAATGGCTGCATTATCAGAATGTATGTTGAGCGACATCTCACCCAGGCAGCCAACTGGACTCTCAAAGCCAGAAAAGACACATTTTCTCTTCCCTCCTGTCAGTACCATGGTCATTGAAGGACACAGAAGCCAGCGTCTCTCCTCCCCTTGGCACTGGGGTGGTGCAGAAGGTTTTCTTGTGAGAGCAGTTCTGCTGTTCCTGGTTATATCACGGAGCTACATCACTGCCTGAGCTTCTAGCCATCACAACATCCCAAGTAAGCAGATTGTCCCTGGTAAGGTGTGGGTAGGCAGTAGAATAGACTTTCCAAACCATTAAAAGCAAAAGTCTCTGTGACCAGGCAAGTCCACAAGGCACCAGCTGGCTGATCACTCTCTCTGACGTGATACTTAAAGGATATTTATGAATTTCATCAAGGGCACATGCCAAGTCTTGTGCCTCGGAGGGAATAACCTCCTTCTACAACACAGACTGGGCTGACTGGGCAGGGAGCAGCTATGCAGAAAGGACCTGGAGGTCTTGGACACCAGGTTCACCATGAGCCAGCACTGCATCATCACAGCAAAGAAGGCAAACAGCCCCTTGGGCTGCATGAGGCAGAGCATTGCCAGCAGGTCGAGGCAGGGAGTCCTTCCCCCCTTCTCAGCCCTGCTGACACCATGACTGGATATTACAACAGCCTCCAGGGACAGGGATATGTGGGAGTGAGTCCAGTGAAAGGCCATGGAGATGATCAGGACATGGGAGCACAGAGACTGGGAGAGGAGGGTGAGTGTGCAGGGCTGGAGAAGAGAGAGCTCTGGTGGGGATCTGACAGTGACCTCCAGTACCTGCAAGGAGGGTATGAACACAATCATAGAATAATAGAATATCCTGTGTTGGAACGGACCCACAAGGATCATCGAGTCCAACTCTTGGCCCTGCACAGGACAGGCCACAAAATCACACCATGTGCCTGACAGTATTGTCCAAACACTTCTTGAACTCTGTCAGGCTTGGGGTTGTGACCACTGCCCTGGGGAGCCTGTTCCAATGCCAAATCACCCTCTGGATGAAGAACCTTTTCTTAATATCCAAACTAAGCCACCCCTGACACAGCTTTGTGCCATTCCTTTGGGTCCTGGTCACCAGAGGGAAGGAATCTGTACCTGCCCATCCACTTCCCCTTGTGAGGAAGCTACAGACAGCTGTGAGCTTTCCCCTCAGTCTCCTCTTCTTCAGGCTGGACAAACCTCTACACAGAAGTACATGAATAGCACACAACAGACACCCGACATAAGCTGAAACTGGGGAGGCTCAGACTGGATATGAGGAAAAATGTTCCCACTATGAGGAGCACAGTTCAGCACTGACACAGGATGCCCAGAAAGGCTGTGCTGCCTCCAGCCTTGGAGATTTCCAAGACCTGACTGAGTAAAGCCCTGAGCAACCTGGTCTGACCCCACAGTTGGCCCTTCTTGATGAGGAGGTTGGGCTGGAGACCTCCTGCAGTCCCTTCCCACATAAGCTATCCTGTCATCCTCCAGTGCCCAAGGCCATCTTATATCCAAGACAAATAGTGCATCTGTGGCTCAGCAGTGCCAAACACTGTCTTTCCTCTCTAGGAACAGGACTGTATCTTCTCCCTTGCTGGGGGACCTCCACCAACCCCACAGCCACCAGATGGCCAAAAGCTGCCTCCCCCAGCCCCAGCAGAGAGAGGAGGAGCAGGGAGCCTCGCGGCACTCTCCCAGGCATCCCTAACCACAACATATTGTTCTGGGCACCACACAATAACCCCAGACGGAGCAGGGCGTCGTGGGGGGGTGGGATCCACAGTCACGTCCGGGCTGCTGCGCGTCACCCCCAGGAACAAAGCCTTGCGGAGGGCAGGGGACTGTGTGCTGAGCATGGGGAGCAGGAGGGACGAGGAGTGCAGCCCTCCTTCCTCTGCCACAATCAGAGTTAGATTATCCAAACCCAGCGATACTAAAAGTCCCCCACTCATCTGGTAACAATAATGAGCTGGGGAACAGCCTGTCCTTGCCTGGCACCACAGCACTCATCAGGCAATGCAGTCAGAGTGCATCTCCCCATGCTCCTGGTCCTGATACATCCTTTATGGCTACCTGAAAAGGAGCTTGTAGCAAGGTGGGGGCTGGCCTCTTCTCCCAGGCAACTAGCAATTGGACAGGGCCTCAATCTGCACCAGGAGAGGTTCAGGTTGGACATCTGGGAGAATTTCTTCATGGAAAGAGTTGTTAAACATTGGAATGGGCTGCCTGGGGAGGTAGTGGAGTCACTATCCCTGGAGCTGTTTAAGGAAAGACTGGACCTGGCACTCAGTGACATGGTCTGGTTGACAAGGTGGTGATCATTAGTTGGACTTGATGATCTCAGAGGTCTTATCCATCCTAAATGATTCTGTGATTCTGAGTCACTCCTCTTCCACTCCTCTTTGACCACAAGGTGAGCCTGGTGATAGAAACTGGAGGTCTGCAAGTTCCTGGGTCAAATTCATCTCACTTCATGACCTCAAGACCTTAGCTCAGCACAGCCTGTATCAGAAATTGCACCCAAGAAAAATGGGCTGCCCGTGGGTTTTGACCCTATTTAGGAAGCCTTATTCTGAGGGATGACAACATGAGACTCCTGTTAAGAGCATCACTGAACAGCCAGTGATGAGTAGTGGCTAATAGGGGGAAGGGGGGAAAAGGTTGGGGGTGTGGATGGATGGATGGATGGATGGATGGATGGATGGATGGATGGATGGATGGATGGATGGATGGATATCTGATGCCTGGGAGAAATGCATAGCCTGCAGCTTGAAACCAGTGAGTGGAAGGCTGCGGGATAGAGGCAGTAGCCAGTTTTCTTAGGAGCCAAGGAAAAGCAAAGAGAAAGGGAGAGATGAACACTCCTCTGTGTACTTTGGATGGGGTGGTTGTTTGTTGTTATATTATCTTCTTTCCTGTTTCCCTTGCCTCCTGTCCTTTCAGTGAAGCGCTGTTTTGATAAGTTTCTTTGTTCACAAGTGGGGAAGGATAGCTGGGAAAGGAAGCAGGGGAAAGATAGCTGGAAAGGGAAGCAGGGGAAGGATGGCTGAGCCATGGGGGAAGGACAGCAGGGGCAGAATGCTGGGGGAAGGCTTGCAGGGCAGGATAGCCCTTTGAGTACCCAGACTGGTTTGACTAAATTTTCCCAAGTTTCTGGCTGGAAATTAGTGAAATGTTTTTGGGGACCCTTAGAAGTTAAGAGTTCCTTAATTACTCTCTTGCTGCTGCCAGAAAGGTTGCATTTATTACAGAATTGCCCCAGGTGCAGCATCCAGAGCTTTTTGGGCTGTGCCCTGGCTCATTTTCAAGGACAACTTGCTCCATAAACACTTCAGAGCTTGAAGAGGAAGTTCCCAGAGGAGAAATGGAAAGAACTGGGCTAAGAGCTGGAATGTGGTAGCTACCTGTCCAGCTGTGTGCTACCTCTAACCATGCTTGTGCCATAGGCTCGGCACTGGGCATCCCACCATGCCATGCCACTCAGTCAGCAGGTGCCCCACTGTGATGGGACAGGGCTCAGGGTGAGATGAGCTGCAAGCAAGGCCAAGTGCAACCCCAGTGCTCCCGTGGCACCTCCCAGGCATCATCCTGCCATGGTGGTCATTCCCCAGCTGCTGTTGGGACTGTCCCAGGAACCTCCCAGCAGATTTGGCCAGTTCCCTCAGTCTCAAGCTTTTAACCCCAGTTATCACTGCAGCCCCAAATGACCACCTCCCCTTCTCCTCTGATCCCATATGACCCTGGAATCAACTCTAATGCAGCAGTCATATTTCTAGCGAGTATCCTTCACCCACAGACTTCCTGGAACCATCCTCCACCCCCACCCCTTCTCTCTCCCTTGCACCAACTTTGGTATTGCGCAGCCTCCACATGCCCAAACTACTAATCTGGAACAGAAATAACTAAGTGAAAAAAGGGAACAGGTTTTTGCTAAGTCAGCACTGAATTATCCAGCTCGAGGGCTAAAACAGAGGGGAGGATGGGCTGGTGGCCTGGAGCTGCAGGAGAAAAGACAGGAATGAGACCTCTGTGTTGGCAAGCTCTTAGGTTGGCTCAAACTGATGTATTTAAGTCAGAGGTGAGAGCGATTTGAGCTCAGAGAATGGGACTTATCCTCCCTTCTCCCTCTTATCCAACCGAAGCATAACAGTGGTGGCAAACAGAGCAGAAACCATCACAGGAGAGGGTCTGAAAAGCTGCCAAGGGAATAGACAAACTGGCCAGTCTATAGGGAGGACCTGGAGGGTGTTGAGATGGGAGAGACATGCTCCTCCCATGAGCTGACCTGTGACCTCTTCACTGCTTTACACACCCAGCCATGTTATTCTCTCCAGCAATAATCCCCAGGAAAGATCCTCTCTTCCAAAGTCATTTAGCACCAGCGCTAATTCTCAGTTTCCTGGAGGAGGATTTGCACGCAGTTAAAATGTGTGAAGGCAAGAGAGTGCCAAACTACAGGGAGTTTTCCACAGACTCCTCGTGCTTCCTAAACTGCTGTGTAGCCCAAGGCTGAGGCTCCCTCGTGCTGCAGGTCCTGCCCCCTGGGTCTTCATCTCTGTTGAAAGCTTATCATGGCATAACCAGCTCCTTATATAACCTACCCAGTTACACTAACCAACATGAAGTCTATAAATTAGTATTTAGGCTAGGCCTGCCTATGTGATTGTTAAATAGCCTGAAGTGATTTAAATCAGCCAAGCTTGGGTGAGGCTTTTAAATAGTTGTGCTGGGCTGCAGGACCCCATGGAAGATGTGAACGCCTCGCTACCTCCAAGCCCCTTTGCCCTGCTCCCTGTGGTGCTGAGGACATCCAGGCAGCTGCCTGCAGTCCCAGCAGGATGCTCCATGCACATTGGTCACTGCTCCAGTGGAAAGGCTGCCCAGCAGCACTCAGCTGATGCAGCGGGGATCACCCAGCACCACCAGGACTGGGGTTGCACAAATCCTGGTGATTCAGAGACTCGGCATGTTCCCAGGCTCTGTCACCTACATCTGCTGTGAGTGATATGTTACTAATTCCCCTGTTGGTTTTCTCTGTGTCATCTCTGACTTCACCCTTATGTTCCCACCGCTACTCGCCTGCTGAGCCCTCCCCATCCAAGGGCTCCTCCATAGCCCTCACCATCCTCACGGATGCAGGGGAGGCTTGTTTGCCTTCCTCGCCCACTGCTGTGCTGTGACCTGATATCCGTGGGAGCCTCTGAAGGGCTCTGGGATCTCATTCCTGGGTAGCACTAACCCACGTGGAGGCAGTCCTCGCCCCTCTTCAAGGACACTGAGTCTTACGTCTGCTTGTATTGCCTGGCCAGGCACTATTTTAAGCTCTTTTCCTCTCTTTGCTGTCACACTTAACTGCCTTGAAAATATGCGTCAAATATGATGTACAGTGCCGGGCCAGCAGAGCCCCTGTGAGCTACTTCTCACCCTGACCATCCTCCCCACATGAACACCATTACCTGGTGGCTGTGACTCCCTTGGCACAGACACATGCACAGCCCTGTGTGCCCTCAGCCCAGGGTGACAAAGCCATGGGGCCCCCCTTACATCAGGGATGGGGGGTGTGAGAAGAACTTAAGCTGTGACTAAGGTTACTATCTTTGATCACTCAGCAATAAGATCTGCCCCACTGGGTGCAGCTGAGATGCTGAGCATGGTCAGTTGGGTAGTGACATTTTCCTGGGGCTCCAAAAGAAATCCCAAGGCTGCACAGCTGGCTTTGAGCTCTTGCTCGGGCAAAGGAAGCAGCGTGCTGTGCTGAGTGAAATGAAGCCTGTTGGGTTAGGGGTGGTGAGAGTTATTTGCTGGATCATATCCGTATCAGGAGGATTTAGGCTGGATTAGGCAGGGGCTGTCCATGCCACTCTGACAGTCCTGCAGGTGACACAAGGTGTAAAGCTGGCACATCACGTGTGCTGGGTAATCTGATACAGAAAGGATCTTGTGTCCACAGCTCACATGAATCACAGATTTGCAGGGGAGATTGTTTGTTATCTATATTTGATGTTGAACTTAAAGGAGCTCACAACCTTCCAGGAAAGCAGTTGGGTTTGGGAAACTAATACAGAGCTTTGTAGTGCTCTCTGAGACCTCTGTGCCTCCCCACCATGCCGTCCCCCTTGCCATCTCCCTGTCCCTCTCAGGTCATGCTCAGAGCAGCAAGACAGCATGTGACCCTCTGCTTACCATGAGGCTTTTGGCTCTGCTGCCAGTGCTCTGATCATGGCTATATCGCTTAATTGCTGCTTCAGTTTCTCCAGTGCAAGCTCAGGGACACTGCAAGGCTTTCAGCTTTCAGCTACACCCATAAAAATGATCTTCATTATTTTTATTTCCAGCTTCATGACCATCAAGATACCTTGGCTGAAAGCAAGGCTTGGCTTTGTTAGGCACTGTTCAAGCCTCAGCCCCAGAGCTTGCAGCAAGGGGAAGGAAGGGAATGAGGAAGGGAGGAGGAAGGTGGATGAGGGCACTGTATGATGTGTCCAGAGTCACAATGCTTTTGGTAAGATTGAGATCAGTGTCCAGGCTTCAATGTCTCGACCTCACTCCCCAGCTGAGCCAAAGGACCTCCTGCAAAATAAGACTCCATATAATCAAAGGGATGAAACTCCAAAACAAGAAGCATTAGGTTTACATGCATCCATTATTTATCCTTGGAAATGTGCAGCTGTGACTGCTGGGCTTGCTTCACATGCCCTGAATGGGGTGTGCAGGCAACTGTGGCTTTCAGATGGAGATAAACCCTTCTGTGTTACAGCACTTGCACTGCTGTACTGCTTGGGAGGCAGGAAAGAAACTTCTTTACAGTGAGCCACTGGACTAGAAAGGATTTGAGATACCAGTACTGTTGCCCTCTCTTTCCAGGGGTGAAGATGCAGGGCCAGCTGTGCTTCACCTGCAGCTTCACCTACTGGTTGTGTCACAGCCTTTCCCTGGGTGCAGTGCTAAGGTGGTGTTCATGTACTTAGCCCGGCCATGAGCTGCTCAGCTTCTCCTTTCTTAAGGTCCTCTGGGGAAACAGCCTCTCCAGGCACGTATGCACCTTTTCCAGAAGGGAGAGATCAGCTCAGGAGTGATGGTGATCAAACCTGTATCCAACGGTGCCACACTTCACTTCCCAGCTGCCATCCCTGGCTCCCTGGCTCCTGGTCCTATCACTACTGAGGGGTACTGAGGCAGGAAATCCACCAGAGGTAACACACCTGGCTTGAAACCACTGTGTTTGTATATGTGTTTGTGTGTGTGTATATATATATTCCTGCTGGGAACATCTGCTCTTAGTGGACATTTCCCTTTCCAATTTCCTGGAGATCATAAGGAGGGCCAAAAGGGTGAGAACGCCCACCCAAAGTCCCCTTTCCCTCACCCAGGGAAGTCTATGGGCTTTGTTGGTTTAACTTCCCACTTTATGTTAATGTCAGTTATAATTGTGGTTTCTATATGAGTAGGTGCTGTGAATTTTCCCAAGCAGAAGCAGAAGCTTTCTCATAAAACGACAGCACATAGAAATGTTCTGTTTCTATGGGAGATGTGGAAGTGATGGTCCATGTATAGAGAATGAGAAGTAAATGATGCCTGCCCCATTAGTCTGGCTTCTTTTATTGTAAATAAATGATGAGAAATCACTTCCCAGAGTGCTCCTGGTTTTTACAGGGTGAAGCAAGTGATGGGGCTGCATCCCTGAAAGTGTTCAAGGACAGGTTGGATGGGGCTTTGAGCAACATGCCCTAGGGAAAGGTGTCCCTGCCCATGTCAAGGGGCTTGGAACTAGGTGATCTTTAAGGTCCCTTCCAACCCGAACCATTCTATGATTCCATGGTCCTGTAGTGTATTCTTTAATATTTTCCAAAAACCCTCTTTTGGTGAAACAATTCTTCCCATTTCAGGACCGTGTTTCAGTCAATCTCAGGCGACTAAGCAGGACCACTGTCTTCTCCTCACAAGAGGAGAAAGCTTGCCACTGGAGAGAAGATGATTTCTGGTGGCAAATCAGGTCAGTGGATGCCTCTCCATCACTCACTCAGATTCCCACCACCATCTTAGCAAAGACCCATTAGGAGAAGACATTAAGTCTCTGGTCAACATAAGCAGTGAGGTTCACCAACTCTGACTGAAAATACCCTCTGTCTTGTTTTTCAAAGTTACCCGTTCTGTGACCTGGGTGTACTGGCATGACTCCAGGGTGGCACAAGGGTGAAAAGGAACTGAATGCAGGGAGGTGAGGAGGAACTTCTTGAGCCACTGCTGCCACCAAAAATACTTCACGCGAAACTCCAGGCTCACTCACCCACTTCCCTATTTTCCTTTCGAAGACTGACAAAAGTGGAGAAGCAGCAAGTCGGTCATTAATAAACAATTTATGTCTCAGCCAGTATGAACCAGTCTAGGTAGCGTGACTGGGGTTTGTCATTACAAGGGCTGTGAGGGGGGAGCGATGGGGGATTTACAGATCAGCCCACACATTTTTGGATAATCTGTGGACTGCCTTTAAGTTCTGTATAAATAATAATAATAATTAAAAGCGGATGTAACTAATTGGAACCCATTCCACAGCAGTAACATGATCCATCTTATTGCCAATCCCCTGAGTCACTCCAGATGATTATTTTCCTGCTTTTCCGTAATACAAGCTGAACGCTGCCTTTCACGCTGCTGATCCAGGGTGGGTTGGTGCTGCTAGGCATTTCAAACCCTCTTCTGGCCTGGACACAACCAGCCTGGTTAGCTCTGCACCAAGGTGTGCCCTGTCCTTCATCGGAGAGTCACACATTTTTAAGCTTAAAACCCCCTCCAACATCCACAAGCCTAGTGCTAACCCAGTTGCGTTATTGCCTATTATTTGCCCAATTTATTTTAAATTAAAAGCAGCGATGGGCATCCCATTTGTTCTGAACAACCTTACTGTGCCTTGGTCTGCATTGTGATCTCTCTTTGGGATGAAGCTCCCCTTTGCTGACCTCCTGGGAAGAGCATGTTGTTCCTGGGTTTGGGGGCCCCAAGGGAAGGCAAAGCCCAAAACAGGGGCTGCAATTGCACAGCATCACGGCCAGCTGTGGATGAACATCTTCTCCCTGCACATGTGACACGGTCAGTCTTATCCCCTCCTGGGAACAGCAGTCCTGCCACTGCCACCCCAGCTCTGGGAGGGAAGCTCTTCTCCAGACTCCTTCCCAGGCTCCCAAGGGTCATTAGTCCCTTCCAGAATTAGAGATGGAGAAAGTTATGGGGAGAAACAGTCCGCTTTGTATGGGATAGAAGCCTTTTATCTGGATTCAAACCTTCCTCAAATCAGAATGAGGCTTCTTGTGGGCTTTCAAAGGGTTTGGATAAAACCTACACTCCTCTAGAGCAAGAACAAAACCTTTTTTTTTGTTGTTGGTTTTTTTTTCCCTCCTTTTCTTTTTTTTTTAACCCACTTTTTTTAGATGGGTTTTTACAGGTTCTGTGCTGTTTACTTTGGTGTGGCACTGAAACCCTCCCTTGGTTCATCTGCCTTCAGGATGCCTCCAGAAGGTGATTGTTGGTCAACAGGATTTCTGCAGGCCCTGGAAATCAGCTGTTTGAGTGTTTTCCTCAGTAGACAACCAGCAATGGAGAGAGTTGTATAAAACCTGCACTCATAAACCTTGAAGGCCCTGATCAGCCATACCTGGGTATGCCCTGGTCTCCTGGTTGGATTTTGGAACAACCCTGAAGCCTCATGTCTGTTCCCATCTCCTCTAAGGTCCTTGGACTTATGTTGTAATTCTGGCCCCATCTCCTGTTGCTCCTGACTCTGTGGTCAGCCCTGGGCCTGTTTCCATCACTTGCCACAGCTATGAATGGACACTGTGACCAGGACCCTGCTCAGATGCTGCAGGATGAGCTGTGAGAGCACTGTCTATGCTGCGGCCACACTCAGCATCCAGCTAATCCTCCCCCATGGAGGGACGTATCTGCTCCCTGACACATTCCTCCACCACAGGGAATGAGCTGCATGTTCATAGAGTTGTAGAATATTTTAGGTTGCGAGGGACACTTAAAGGCCATCCAGTTCCAGCCTCTCTGCCACGGGCAGGGACACCTTCCACTGGACCAGGTTGCTCCAAGCCCTGTCCAGATTGGCCTTGAACACTTCCAGGGATGGGGCATCCACAGCTTCTCTGGGCAACCTGTGCCAGTTCCTCACCACCCTTATAAAAACATATTTCCATGTATCTTTCTGCTATTGGAGAACAAGAAAAATAAAACAAATAAGAATCCCACCCCAAGATCTCATGGTGCTGAACACCCACCCTGTTGCAACTTTTCTGTGCTTGCAGCCACAGGATGGGTGAGCTCCACCCAACCAAAACCAGCAAGGGAACAGAAACCACTGCTGCTCCAGGGATTGGGTGGACCATAGGATGGATTTGGGGTGGGGGTACAGGCGGGTGGGGGGTACAGGATAGTTTGGGGCCACGGAATGGTTTGAGGGCACAGGATGGTTTGGGGACAAGGGAGGGTGTGGTGACACAAGGGTTGTGGTGACACAGTGTCTGTGGGGGCACAGGATGATTTGGGGGCACAGAATGGTTTCTGGACATGGCAGGGTGTGGTGACACAGTGGCTGTAGGGGCACAGGATGATTTAGGGACACAATGGTTGAGGGGCTCAGGGGTTGTGGGGGCACAGGACAGTTTGGGGACATGGGATAGTTTGGGGACATGGAATGGTTTGTGGGCACAGAATAGTTTAGAGGCATAGAACAGTTTGGGGACATGGGATGGTTTGGGGGCACAGGGGTCTGGGAGCATAGGAGGGTTTTGATAGTTTGTGCCTGCAGACACTGGCAGGGGAAAAGGATGGTTTAAGAGCACAAGCTGGTTTGGGGCCACAGGGTGGTTTAGTGGCACAGGAAGCTTTAGGGAAACAGGATGGTTTAAGGCGCTGGATGGTTTAGGGGAACAGGATTGTTTGGGAGACAGGATGGTTTGGCGGCACGGGATGCTTTAAGGGCACAGGATGGTTTAAGGGCAAAGGATGGTTTGGAGGCACAGGATGGTTTGGGGGCAAAGGATGGTTTAGGGACTTGGGATGGTTTAAGGACTTGGGATGGTTTGGGAGCATGGGATGCTTTAGGGACAGGGGATGCTTTTGGGACAAGGGATGCTTTAGGGACAGGGGATGCTTTAGGGACAGGGGATGCTTTGGGGACAGGGGATGCTTTGGGGAGAGGTTTAGGGACGGTTTATGGGATGGTTTACGGGATGGTTTAGGGATGGTTTAGAGGGTGGTTTAGGGGGTGGTTTAGGGGATGGTTTAGGGATGGTTTAGGTTTAGGTTTAGGGGATGGTTTAGGGATGGTTTAGGGGATGGTTTAGGGATGGTTTAGGGATGGTTTAGGGATGGTTTAGGGGATGGTTTAGGGATGTTTCAGGGATGGTTTAGGGGATGGTTTAGGTTCAGGGA